>BCNH02000007.1:3080609-3124698 GCA_001662345.2 Metrosideros polymorpha var. glaberrima | reverse complement strand
TATTTTTAAATTATTAATTTTTCGCGAAATGAGCTTATTTTAAAACTTTCGCAAAGTGCTCTTAAAGTAAATCAGAAAACCGAAAAATCCTTCTCTCACCTCCACCCTCCACTGAAAAGTCCAGACAATCAAACGACAAGAATCGACGGCGATTCCTACACAGAAGAGCAGAAAAGGCAAAACATAATCTAGAAACAGCCGAACTCAAAAAGGCTCCCTCTCTTCATCATCGTAAACAACCTCAGAACTTGGGAGGAGGGAAGAGACTGATCGCAGAGCAATCATTCGTTCTCTGCGTCAGCCTGCCCCCCAGAATCTCGCCACCCCCTCTCTGCCTCTTCTCTTTTCCCCCCGCCCCCCTCCCACTTCTGAGTTCTTTACATTTTTATTCACGCATGCTGGTATGGTGTCGGTCGTCGGCACATCTGTCGACCCAGTAGTAGCCGACGAGGAGGAGGTAGGATGAGCATCGAGTTAGGTGTGTCCGCGAGATTAGAAAACGTGGGCTCTGCCAAACTCACGTCGCTGTTCTTCGTCAACCCAAGAAGATAAGTTTCATTATTCTTGACGAGATTTCGTGCGCTGAAAGTTCTTGGTTTTTCAAATCTGCCGGGTTGTTAAGCCTGAGTTTTCTTTCCTTCCTCTCGGTCTTCAACAGCCGAATAAAAAGAAATTTTCCCAAATCCCAGATGTCAATCCACCCGCCAATCAAAGCTCAGTGCTCCCGTTCGCTCTGAGCTTTCGCAAAAGTTTTCATGTTTCTCGCCCTTTGATCGACAAAAAAAGAGATTTTGGGAATACCCTTTTCGCAAACGGAGTCGCGAGGTTGAAGAAAGTAAGCATTTATCTCTTGCTCCTGGACTTTTTCTAGTCAATTTTGAGGGCTTTATCAGGAGAGAGCGAGAGCGAGAGAGAGAGACCAATTAGGATATCATTTGCTATTTTTTTATTTATTTTTTACAGATTTTTGGGATTTTTTTTATTTTTTTTGGGGATTTGATTTCGATAGTTTTGCTACATTTCCTTAGTAAAATATTGTAAGAGTGGAAACATTATACAAGGATGGTGCTTCATCAATGCCATAATCTTGCCGTGGCATGTAAAAGTCTCCCATTTCTTCCCGCTTCCAGATTTGATCGCCACCACCGTCGCCGTCTTCCTCAGCGCCCGAATCTGCAATCTGGTGCGGGGAAGTCAGCGATGGCCTCCTATGAATCGGACGGTTCAGTGAGATCTCGTAGCTACTCACCGAAACGGAGCTTGACGACGTCGCACCACTTGCGCCATGTGGATTCGTTGGCCACCTTGCCCTCTGGGGCTGGTAGGATCTCCCACTTGAACGCTGTGATCCTCGGCGAAGCTCTTGCCTCTGAAGAGAATGATCTTGTCTTCCCAAGTGATGAATTTTGTCAACAGGCTCTTGTTCCGTCTCCGCAAAAGGTAAAAGCTTTTGCTACGTCTCCTCTCTTTTTTTCCCAGGTTTAATTTCTTCTTTCGGCGGGCTTTGGCCGTTGAGGCACTTTTGCAAATGCTTGGTGGGTCGATCTGATTCCGTTCCGTTTCGACGTGATTAGTACTTGGAGATGTACAAAAGGTCCATTGAGGACCCAGCTGGCTTTTGGTCTGAGATTGCATCTGAATTCTACTGGAAAAAGAAGTGGGGTGAGCAAGTATACTATGAGAATCTCGATGTCCGGAATGGCGAAGTCAAGATCGAGGTTTGCCTCTTTCGCTATGTCATATAACAATCTGAAGTTTTTCGAAGTTTTTTTCTCTTTCAGAAAAGAATTCATCGTTACCATCTTTGTGATTTCCCTTGTGACTGAGCAGTGGTTCAAAGGTGGGAGCACCAACATTTGCTACAATTGCTTGGATAGAAACGTGGAAGCTGGACTTGGAGACAAGGTCGCGATTTACTGGGAAGGGAATGAGCTCGGTTGTGATGGCACCTTGACCTACTCAGAGCTGCTTCAAAAAGTTTGCCAGGTGGATGTGATGGTTACGTGCATTATGTTGCTAATGAGCATGTTGGATAATGAAGTAGTCTCTATCAGAAGATGTTCAGTTAAGAGTGTTTAGTAACTGTGTGTTGGTTCAGCTTGCGAATTACTTGAAAGATATTGGTGTTAAGAAGGGTGATGCGGTGGTAATTTATCTTCCCATGTTAATGGAACTGCCAGTAGCCATGCTTGCTTGCGCGCGCATTGGTGCTGTACACTCGGTAATGCTTGATCTCTTTAACTCTCATATACATTTCGTTCTCCATTACTTGATGTTCCTATACCAATTGCTTCGTTTCTTGTTTCTTTCAGGTTGTGTTTGCTGGATTTTCTGCAGAGTCTCTTTCCCAAAGAATCGTGGATTGCAGACCGAAGGTTGTTATTACTTGCAATGCAGTTAAAAGAGGTTCAAAGGTCATAAATCTGAAAGACATAGTTGATGCTGCCCTTGTTGAATCATCTGGCAATGGAGTTTCTGTAGGTATGGGTTTTACCAATATTTACTTGCAATCTGAAGCACAAATTGTCTTCCCTTGTTGTCTTCTCTTACTTGCATGCTTTGATTCAGTGAGTACTAGATGATTTTGATGATAGATGTATAGTCAATCTGGACTTAATACTCTGCAACTTCAAAAGGTCATATCTCTAATTCATGGAATGAATGGTTAACTGATACTGAAGTAATATTACTAATTAATTAGGGAAAACTTTGTCTTGAAGAATCTTTCTCACGAAATTCTGCAGTGTATTTTTATTACGCCACAACCCCTCTGTGATTTTCTTCAAGTATGGATTCAGCTTTCTTGTTTCGCAAGAACTGATGCATTGTAGTGGAGTGTGGGTTGTTTCAACATGTACAAAATTATGGGTAATGGCTTGGTAATTGTTAGTATCCAAATCAACTTCCAAGCTTATGTAAGCCTTCTTATATTAGAGTAGAAGCTTTATTGTCCATTTGCAATGTGGTAACTTTGTCTTTTTAGGAAGGAAAACATGGATAGCTTCACATATGGACCTTACAGGTTTATTTGATTCTGGCTGCCTTCTTTTAAACCAATTACTGCAGAGAGGGCAATGGAGTAAAGTGTCAGACTAGTCTATCTTGTAATCTTTTATCTAGGTTGAAGTGTCCAAAAGCCCCGTACTTAGCCCTATAATTCTGCTTGGTTAGGCGATAATCATGATAATATTATTTTCCCATTCAATTATGATTAATTTTACTGGATATGCTTTTATGTGTTTGTTGTTCATATCCTCAAATAACCTAACTAATTTCCTTTTCGGCAGGTGTATGCTTAACATACGAAAACGAATCAGCCATGAAGAGAGAAAGCACCAAATGGAAGGAGGGAAGAGATATATGGTGGCAGGTTCATATAACTAACTTCTTGAAATCCTATATTTAGAAGATGGAGTAACTCTATTCGGACAATTTCACCGGCATGTATAGTAGATTCTTCCAAAGGGAACTTATTGTCCGCTTGTTAGAAGAGTTGGGACTATTTATAACTTTTGGATTGCTAGGCTCTCAATTTAGAATAGTGTGAATTGGATTCTGGTGGTTGCTTCATAGTTGAAACTAATGAGCAATGTTTGGCTTCTAGGACGTTGTTCCTAAGTGTCCAACGACATGTGAAGTAGAGTGGGTTGATGCAGAAGATCCACTTTTTCTTCTCTACACCAGTGGTAGCACTGGAAAACCAAAGGTAGGTTCAAGACTCGGTTCGTTCAGGATCATGCATCTCTGTTTGTTTCTTTTGGTATGTGCTGATATGAAGCTTCTTATAGGGTGTTCTCCATACAACCGGTGGATATATGTTATACACTGCCACGACATTCAAGTATGCATTTGACTATAAACCAGCTGACATCTACTGGTAAGTTGATTCATCCATTATGTCCATGAAAAGATTGTGTCCACAATCTCTTCAACTATTTTGCGACTCATATTTCCTTTTTTGCCCACCTGGTCTAGGTGCACTGCTGACTGTGGCTGGATTACTGGGCACAGTTATGTTACCTATGGACCTTTGCTCAATGGAGCATCTGTTGTAGTTTTTGAAGGGGTAATGCTTAGCAGCCATAATCCTTGCAACATTTTATGTTTGCATATGGGGTGGGGAAACCTGATAAATAGTTTGTTGATTTGGGTCAATAGCAATCATGACTTTGCAATTTGAGTGTTCAGAATCTCAGATGAGGTCAATGTATGTCCATTTGAATTCATAATTCCTATAAAAAGATGAATCAGACTAGTTCATTGAAGTACTTAGTGACTTAGATCCACTGAAAAAGAAATGCATGCTATTTGTTTCAGTTTTCTGTTATCTGCTTGTGGGTAGCCAATGGCCGATCAGGGTATCCTACCAGGGAGCTATTAAATAGATACTATTTTAGTAACATCACCAAACCAATCTAAGGAAGACTGGTAATTTAGCAGTCTGTGAAGTGGAAGAGTGCTCTTTTAATTCAAACAGAAGTATCATTGATTAAACAGTCAGAAACCGAATTAGAAAACTATAATAGCAGAAAGAAAAGGTGGTTCTCTAGTCCAAGAGTAAAAGAATATCCATATTTTGTTCCTGCTATCAAAGTCAGTTATACTGAAGACAGTAATTATGAAAACAGAAATCATCCTCTCGCCTGTATTGTTTTATACTTATTTTGTTTGCACTCGCATCCAATTACAAACTATGCTGATTTGCTGCAGGCACCAAATTATCCTGACCCCGGACGCTGTTGGGATATTGTCGACAAATTCAAGGTGACAATTTTCTATACTGCCCCTACGTTGGTGAGATCGCTCATGCGTGATGGTGATGAGGCAAGTCTTTCTACGACTTGGCACCTAATTTGTGGTTAAGAACTTAGCAATCCTCTGTTCCCTTGAAAGTATATGGATCTTGACTTGAAGGTGTCTCGTCTAGATATATTGTTAGTGAAAGTAGTTCCATGTAACTGCCTCTTGTATCAACCGACTTCCTCATCCATGTCATTAACCTTATTAACCATCACAAAAAGGGTTGGTTGATTGAGCATCCTTTCAATGCATGTACCTCTGCATTTTTATCCTGTTGAATTTTCCCCACAGCCACTCTGTTTCTTCCATTATGTTGCACTCATGAGTCTAGAAGTTGTTTAAAGTCAGCTTCATGATGGTACAATAATGTCATCAAGCTGCTTCTGGTGCTGCAGTATGTTACCAAGTATTCACGCAAATCCTTGCGGGTCCTAGGAAGTGTTGGCGAGCCTATCAATCCAAGTGCATGGAGGTGCAGAGCTTTATCCTAACTTTCTGATGTAGATAATTTTTCACTAGATCCATAAACTGGTGTACATTTCTTCAGGTGGTTTTTCAATGTAGTTGGGGATTCAAGGTGCCCTATATCTGATACTTGGTGGCAAACTGAAACTGGCGGCTTCATGGTACATTTTGTTCTTTGTTGGAGTTCATGTTAGAATTTTTTACAAAGAATGCCCACAATATCCACTTTATGGTCCCAATCTGACTGCAGTGACACTGACCTACCTTGCAGATCACACCATTACCTGGTGCCTGGCCACAGAAACCTGGTTCTGCTACTTTTCCTTTCTTTGGGGTTCAGGTCTCTAAACCTTTTTATTCCCTTGACCTTTGAAAAACTTATTAGCCTTTCACAAGTGTTTCTCCAATCAATTTCCACATTTGTTTTGTGCAGCCTGTCATAGTGGATGAGAAGGGGGTTGAAATTGAAGGCGAGTGTAGTGGATACCTGTGCGTTAAAAGTTCATGGCCTGGGGCATTTCGTACACTTTATGGTGATCATGAGCGATACGAAACCACATACTTTAAGCCATTCCCAGGATACTATTTTACTGGTGACGGCTGCAGCAGGTTAGTTGACACAACCATCAAATTATTGCTTTATTTACTTGCATTATGCCTGTGTTCTTACTGGGGATGTTTAAGCAATTCCTTAAGTTGAATATTCTTGTGCTTATATATCTTTGGAACTTATAGTTATGGTTAGATGTTTTGCACATTAAGTTGTACAATTTGATTTCATTATTCTTAAATTCGCTCAACCATTGATGCAGGGACAAGGATGGTTACCACTGGCTGACTGGTAGAGTTGATGATGTCATTAATGTCAGGTACTACATAAATTTCTCATGATCTTCTCATTAGTACCTCCACATTCAAACAGTTTTGTTGTGCTCATACATTGCGTTTTTTTTGTTGAGAAACTTCCAAAGACTAATTTTTTTCTTTCTTAAGCACCCAGTGATCCTTGAATAGTGGACTTGTTATCTGATGATGCTTCACTTGCCTCTGCAGCGGACACCGGATCGGTACAGCAGAGGTAGAATCTGCTCTTGTCTCACATCCCAAATGTGCGGAAGCTGCAGTTGTTGGTGTTGAGCATGAGGTACTTTTGCACGCTTCTGCCTTTCTGTGTATTAGAGAGAGAGAGAGAGAGAGAGAGTAATTGATGATAAAACTTTCTCTGTGCTTGCTTCAAATGCCAACAAATCATGCTTTTGTCACTAGGTTAAAGGACAGGGCATTTATGCCTTTGTCACTCTGGTGGAAGGTGAACCTTACAGCAAAGAACTGAGAAAAAGCCTCATACTCACCGTCAGGAAACAGGTTTGCATCCCATTAACACTCCATTCTTTATTTGAAAACTAAGCTCTCTTGCTTTCTGAAAACTCCCCAAAGTGACTTAAATTTGTCATCTGACAATATGCAAGTTCGGGACAGAGTAACTTTTTAGTCTGACGATGATTGTGCCGGTATCTCATTTTCATTTCACATACTTATCCAGCTCAACAAAATATTGTTGAACCTCTTGTTTACTTTCTCCTCTTAATCCATACTTGGACTTTGCAAACAGTGCTCAATCCCTCCGTAATTACCATTGGGCACCTAATGATTAAGATCTCACTCATACAATACTTCTAATTTTTAATTGATTCCCTGGTGACGTCTAATGATTTTGACCTTAGCTATCTAGAAGTTATTTTCATGTTCTGATTGAAAATTAACATATTCATCACATGGAGCTCTATCTCACTTTCCTTGCATGAGGTGCATAACAAGAATGATCAAACAGTGGAACACATGCTAAATGGGCACTTTTGGGCCTTTGGCTGATGGATCATGATGAACTCACTGTATCTAACATTAAGCCAATGTATTTTCTTTTTGGTTTCTCTCTTTCTTTTGAGCTGAAGACAAATGTGTCATCAGTAGGACCTGTAATCCTTGCATACCACTTTCTGGAAACATTTACTTTTGTTAAACTCTTGTCGCCGCATGTATAAAATTACAATAGCAAATATAGGGCCAGGTTCCATGATATGTTCCTGGGCCTTTTTGGCTTCCTGTGCTATTATTGGCTTAATCAGGCTTCACAATAAATTCATTTTTCGTCCATGAACTAATAAACAGGTGAAATATCTTTCAGTCCATCTTGTGTAACTTCTGAGAGGTAATTTATAAACATAACTTTCGACTAGGCAATCTGATTCATCTGTTGTCTGACTTTTAGATAGGAGCATTTGCGGCCCCTGACAAAATTCACTGGGCGCCCGGCCTACCGAAAACCCGCAGTGGAAAGATAATGAGGAGAATCCTGAGGAAGGTTGCATCGAGGCAATTAGACGAGCTTGGAGACACCAGCACACTGGCAGATCCATCTGTTGTCGATCAACTGATCTCGCTTGCTGATATCTGAAGCACCAAAGTTTGTAACTTGCGAGGTTTTAATCAGGATTTTCAGCCTCAGGCTCTCACGTTGTTGGATTTTTTGAGTTTGTAAGTAGCAAGATAGTGCTTATTCCCAACTGGCTATTCCTTTAGCACTTCTCAGAACCTGTTGGCATCTGATTTTTGTCAAAAGTATATTGAAATAGGTTATCTTTCTGGAATGGCTTCTAAATTAGCGGTGTGAAAATTTCTTGTTTGTCCACAAGAACGTAAACATCATCAATTATTTAGAATAATGTTAACAATCGCCTTTCGCTCTGTAAAAGGCTGTGTTATCAGTTGCAACCATTGTCAGCCACCTTCGAATAATTGATACATCGAATGTCTTCTATCTCTGAAGGAAAGCTATATTTATTGCCATTAGTCGGATGACAACAGATCAGCCATGAGAACTAAATATGCAGAATTTCTTGTGCTGAGGTGACGTTAGTTTGTATATTTTACTTGTGAATTACAATTCAGATGCCTGGTTCGTCTTCCCATGAGCTCTTAAATTAATCGGGTATGTGCGGAAAAGAAAATGTTTGCAACTAAAATCGCCCATTGCGGCACAATCTGATGGTCTACTTGAAGCTCTGATCCTCTATAAATGCTTATTTCCAGCCAGCGGAAAGTTCTGTTTTGAGACGAATGCTGGGAAGACAACTTTTGTTCTTTTTTCGGTCAGAGAGAAGACAGCTTCATGGAGTTAAACATTTGCAGATTAAGCTTGCACACTTCTCACAAAGGACTTGGCTAAAAACACTAATTTTAGAGGGGATGGCCTGAAATGAGCATCGATCACCGCTAAACATGACTGGAAATCTTCACACAATTCTGGAAAGGTTCAACATGCAGGACTGTAGAAACGTGAGTTTCCTCCACATTTCTTATTCCTAGCTAACGAGTTCTTGAACTGATAAAACTGCTTTGCAGCTACTATCCCGGTAAAGGTTGAGCACTAAGTTGAGTTTCTTACACGCGCGAGAAATAATCATCCCGTTTTGTAAGTCCTAAACCATTCATAGCCTCCTCGATGACGACGGAGGAGGCTTCTCAGTAGCCAAAAGATTAACAACTAACGAGGGTCATGTTCCCTCTGCAGCATCTGCTTACACTGCGGAATTATGACTTCCGAAGAATAATTTTCAGGATGAAGGAGTATGCCAGCGCTCCCGCCGAAGTTACAAGCAATGGTTTGTAAGGATCCAAAGTGCAAGACATCTTAAATGTCAGCACGGGACCATTCTTGATGAATATTTCAATGGGAAAGGTTTCCTTTCTTCAATCATATCATAGCATAAGGAAGTGGTATGGGAGAGTAGCGCCTCGAACTTATGGATCATAAAACTGACTTTCGACAACAGCAGATAAATCAATCCTTCAAGCATAGAGATGAGGTGCCGATAATCGCCATTGTGCTTTGAACATCGCCGTTTCAGAATCTCCCATCCAATGTTCTCCTATGAGTTAATCTGAAAGGTTCTTTGCTGATTTCAATAAGCACTGATTTCAAATCAGTTCTTCTTCTTCTTATGTTATTGATTCATGTTTCCAGATGGATAGCGTTACAAGAAAACATTATTACGTGTTTCGTCCTCGTGTTCTAGTCCTCTTTCTCCTCCTGATGCTCAGGGAAGAAAAGGATTATTGGCATAATTACATTGGCTACACAACAAGATGCATGCAGACCAGATCCGTGATCCAATTTATTGTGTTTAGCTTCTAAGAGATAAATTCATGAACATATACACTTTGGAACGTGCAATCTGAGTAATTCGCTCTACTACTTTAAGGTTCAGGCAACGCCACACTCGACAATGTTCATTGGACACCAGATCTACAGTGAATCTGGAGTCGATAGATAATGTGAAGAACTCCATGGACAATTGAGTCCATGCAATTAGATGAGCCACGACATTCGTCTACATACTGCACATGCTGATGCATGAAGCGCCGACATTTGCTACTGCGTATAGATGCATGTATATGTATATAGTGTCTATATATAGTTAGACACGCTTTTGGTTATGGTACGCAGGCACGTTAGAGGAGATAGGCACCTTTTGGACCCGTTAGAGGAGATAGGCACCTTTTGGACCCCTCCCAGGCATATGTGATGTGATCTTTTGGTATGTGAAGCCATTGTAACTAAGATGCATATATGTAATTAACTCTTATATGTGGTTATGAAATGAAAGTGGTATATTTATCTATGACCTTCACGATTCATCCTAATAATTTTTTGTTTAGTGTCTTGCTTTGTTTTCCACATGTGCTAATTAAAATGGAAACAAGAGAAATAAAGTGCACATGTTAGTAAGTGGCATACCTGGGGCGCCACATTGCCCGATTTGGCAAGGGCCACCCTCGCCCTCACCTAGCCTCGCCAGCCCAAGCGAGGGTGAGGGTCTCTTGATGCTGGCGAGGGAAAGGGTCGTGCTAGAGGCTACCAGGACGACAAGGATGGCTAGGGAGGGGGGAGGGGAGGGAAAAAGAAAAAAGAAAAAAATAGAGAAAGAAAGAAAAAAAAGGAAAAACATTCAAAAAAGAACTAAATGATGAAAATGCCTTTCGACTAACAAAGTGAGGCCCTTTTTTAAAACTATATGGCCACTTCAGGTCTTTATTTGAAACAAAATCCACATCAGGCTGTTATTTGAAATGATTTGGCCACTTCATGCCTTTATTTGAAATAAAGTCTACTTCAAGCTCTTATTTGAGAAAATAAGGACACTTTAAACCCTTATTTGAAATTTTCCCCACAAAAAATTACACGTCCCTTGTTAGATTAGTGACAATTGTGCTTGAACTTATATGTATAGTGGAATGCTCTCCTATATCAATAATGCACTAATTGGGTTAATTACTTAGATAGTTATCCAAAATGTCATAAACCTATTGTGCGGCTAGCAATTTGGGCGAGGCAAGGGCTAGCAACAAATCAAGACTTCGACGATCAGTAGAGTAAAATAGGAAAAAGAAAAAAGAAAAGAAAAGGGAAAAATTTTAAAAATTTAAGGGTGATTACTAACTAATCATTGATTAGGTTATATTTGGGTCAGGTTTTGATCAAGTCACAAGAAACACGCCACCTTCACGTTCGTTTCCAATCCGATCCGACCCGACCTGACCTGACTCAACCCGAAACGTCGTCAAATCC
The DNA here is from genome assembly GCA_001662345.2 of Metrosideros polymorpha var. glaberrima. Classification (NCBI taxonomy): domain Eukaryota; kingdom Viridiplantae; phylum Streptophyta; class Magnoliopsida; order Myrtales; family Myrtaceae; genus Metrosideros; species Metrosideros polymorpha. Next base: position 3,113,804 of record BCNH02000007.1, on the reverse strand, counting down.
TAATGATTAGGTCAGAGGATAGTATAAAGTCTCCTCATGCACGAATGGCATCTCGTTTCGAATAACAACATTTCTTTCTCCATCTCAGGTCCCTTAGATCAAGGGCAAGGTTTAGCTGCTACACGGACACTTGACGTCAATCGATTTCCAAGACACTAACCGAGCTTTCACACCCTATATCCTTCATTTAAGTGTGTGCTGCTAGTTGAATGATTTTCAGGTCTGATGATGCACATTCTCATTGAACCAAGAGCCTCGTCCACACATTCAAGAGGGCGGGGCTTCCACCGTCCAAGAAGATGGTACACATTCATTGTCATTCAATATAGTAATGAATGACAACTACAGTCTTACCGTAGATCGCATGGGCACAAATATCTTCATCTTTATAAGATCGGAATGCACGTTCGAATATGAACTACTAGTCGAATTGCGTCATGTTTAATACGAATATACTTTTTTCGAACAACATAAAACCGGGGGTTCTGAGTACATATCATATACAACAATAAAATGTAGGGACTCGATAATGGTGATAATGTTCCTTGCCGTATGACACAATTCTCCGAGTTCGCTCACAGGAATGCCAACCAAGGATCATCACAGGGTTGCCTGTCATGGACAAGAGGTACAAGAAGCGGCCGCCGAACCCTCGGCAAAATTGCAAACCTTCTTGGGATTTGTTGGTGACAAATTCGAGTGTGCAGCCAAACTTCCTGTACTCGTTGGCGAACCATTCGAGCAGAGGCATCTTCTCCCGGACCTCCAACTCGGCTGAGGCGGTCGTGTCCCAGAAGTTGCTCTGATCGGCTTCTTGCTCCTTGCTGAGATGCTTGATCAGGATTTCACCTGTAGCGTTGTTTTTCAGCACGTCTCGGTTGATATTGAGGTTTTCCCACACGATAAGAGTCTCCACAGCTCTCCACAGCGCCCATTTCGAGAGCCTTCAATGTGTCATTGACCCCAAACACCTACTTACCCGTGTCCTGGCTGATTTCTTCAAAGTACTTCCCAATCAAGCGTTTCTCCTGTATGAACTTCACATTTGACAGGATCTTCGTGGAGAGCTCAATTGCTTGATCAAAACCATTCTCTCCTCCATAAGAGACGTCCACAAAGTTCAGTATCTTTGCTTGGAGATGAGGATTGAACATGTCGGACTGGCTTAGCTCGGTCTTGAAATCAGCTGAACCAGCAAGTATTAGCCCCGCGATGTTAGGCTGGTTTGTAGCAGGATCGATGAAGACCTGTGTGGCTAGCTCTGCAGTTTTCCTCACACAGTAGTGCCTTTTCTCAATCCGAAGACGAGCAAACCGGACAGCCGACTGCCCTCCTCTTCTGTGCTCTTTAGGCAGATCGACACTGAACTTGCAAAGTATCTGTCTTGTGTTAGAACTGAGTGTTCCAAACAGAGAACCATTTCCATCCATGATGATGAACCCGATTTTGTTGTCGGATTCCAAGAGTTCATTCAAGGGTTCAGTGTGGAACTTCTTGTCGAAGAGATAGAAGGATGCATTTATAGGCATGAAAGGTTCAAAATCTATCGTCACCGTCTTTTCTTTACCGTCTTCAGTAACAGCAGCGCCGGTGTATAGCACTAGTCCATTCAGAGGAACCTTGCCGTAGAGCTTAAGCCTTTGTTGGGCAGTGAGGGCGGCCAATACTGACTGATGATTGACCCGACTCTTGATGTTCGAAGCGGTTCCGAATTCATTGCACAACCCGATATATCTGGTCGCGTGGAGGCATTATAAGAGATATCAAGCTGGCATCATTCCCCCGAACAGATTCCAGCGCCTTGATCAGTTTCTTGATCTTCTATATCTCAATGTTCTTATCCGACTCGCGGACATCAGCCACCAAATGCCACAGCAGGGACACAAGAACAACTATCTTCCAACGTCCAAGCATTGAACTACCTGAATGCATCTGAAACTTGCTGATAAATTTGATCTAAAGAAACATGCCATTCGATACGAAACTGTTTATCCAAAACAACTAGGATGAAGCATGATTTGACTGATACTTCAATTCAGATTCGGGGCATGATACTGGGAAACAATAGCATTCACAAAACTACACCTCAACATGAAAAGCTTGCAATTACTCAGTGATGAAAGCCGCCGATCAGCCCCAAAAAATGACATAAAGATTATGCCGATCCTATCAGTTCTAATCACAAACATATTCCCATGCTAACTTCAGACTTAAACTCTGGAAAATTTTCCCTACGTAAACTCTTCGAAAACCCAGCTAAACTTCAAGTTAATACCGGATTTTCAACATGTTTATGGGCTTTAGTCAGCACAAGAATCAGCTACCATATGAGCTTTCATAAACCTGACTAACAAAAGCAACTACGTTTGAATCACTAATCCATGACACCGAATAGAACCCGAGTCATAAATACAATAGAACCATCTGATTCAAGCTTCAGCAATGACAGATTCACGCATTGATCGATTGAAGAGCTTTGAAGGGGAAAGAGATCGACAACTTCAACAAAGTAAAAGCATAACAAAACAAGAAGAGGAGAAGCATTCAAGTCTGAACATGGAACAAAGAAGCCATTGCTGTCGTAACTCTGCGGATCAAGAGCAGAAGCAAAGCTTAAAATTACATGGACTCGCAGCAGTTTGACTTTGAAAATGCTTCTTGTGCTTGTGCGCTTGCTGATGATGACTATGTTATGTGGTGATCCATTGACTAACTTACATAACTATATTTTGCGTCATATATAATCTCATTTGAACTACGACATACGCCAATATGCATGCGGCCTTGCTAGTAAAGGGATTAGGGGTGTGGGGACGCTAGTACCATAGATGCGGGATTCGACTCTCGCTCTGTAAGAGGCAGAACAAAAGTCAGATAGAGGAAAGTTAGAGATAGAATTGACCAAAAAAAGAACTACGACATACAATCTTCGAAATCAATCTATGCTTTTGCTTTCTATGTGTGGTTGTATTCTTTATAAATTGAGTTAATACCACGAAAAATCTCAAACTGGTACACCTGTAATAAATTTACCCCAAACTATCTCATAACTGGTACATCTGTGATAAATTTACCGTTCATTAGTTTTCGTTAAATTTTATTGTCAAATTGCTAAGTTGAATGACACGTGATAGTCAACGAGTGTACCGGTTTAGAGTTTTACCCTTCGTTCATTACAAATATGCCAGTTTGTGATTTTCGTGATATTAATCCACTCTAATGGAAACTAATAGAGGATAATTTTGTCACAAGTATACCTATTTGGGGTTTTTGGTGGTAAAAAAATTAATTTTAGATAAATTTATCATAAGTGTACCACTTTGGGATTTTTTATGGTAAACAAATTAGTTTGAGTATAGTTGTTACAAGTGTACCAATTTGGGATTTTTTTTTTATGGTATTAACCCTTATAAATTAATGTGTTTTCAAAACTATTTAGTGAAAAAAAATTTCCAGAGCGTTATTCATTCGAGAAATAGTAAATCTATTCGTAATACTTGCCCAATTGTTCGAACGACGCCTCTTTCAATCTGTATATCAATGGCCGGTGATCCTATTGAATTTAGGTCGAACTTCTATTTCTTGTAGGAAGATGCGACGATTTTTTTTCCGGGAAATCCCCGACAAATTTGTCACGCCAACATGACTCCAACAGCCGACGCGAAAAAGTAGCCGACGTAAAATCTATTGGGGTCGGGGTAAGCTGACGACAAAGATTAGTGTCGACAATCTCGGCCGGACCACAAAGAGTGAGAACGAAAACCGATCGGATGAACACGAATAGAAGCTAGAGATGATGAACATTTCTGAATAGGCCCCCCTTTGTTTGTTACGAACGTCGCAGACATGGACGCAAGTACCTCAATCTCTGCAAAGATGGACATCACCACTTCAAAGAAATTCATCACGCTAACACATCCTCAGTCACGGCCGCTTCTTCTTGCCCGACTTCTCTATACCTTGCAAGAATGGTAAATGTCTTGAGAAAACGGTGCATTCATGCACGTAAAAGTATATCCCCTAGGCTATTAAAGCACTGTAGTTGCCTTCAAATCTCAGCTGTTAAACTACATTACATGCTTGCAACAAGGTACTTAGAATACTAGCTAAAGCATAGATGGCGCTACATCGACGACATCCAAACTTCAGAATAAGTCGATATGGAAATTTCTAAAACCTTGTTCTGATCTGCAAACTCAGATGCTGAACTTTACCTATCACTAGATTTTAGGTCTCTTACATTAACCTTGTATTCATCTGCTTCTCAATTTGGTGGCCGTGGTTTTGAGCTGAAAACGATGAGGTTGTGTTTTGTACGACGCCCTCTCGTGTTGTAAATAAGGTTAGGGGGAAAAAGACCGTTCAGACCTCAAATCGAATCGAATCGAATTGAATCGAACCAAACTTATTTTGCAATATATAAATCGACGTGATGATTTTTTGATGTGGTGGAGAACGTGCTGGTGTTCGACCTTTCGAAAGGCATTGAAAGCAAAACCATCACACAAATGCATGATGTATTCAGCACTTGACAGAGGAGAAGAAGAGCGCGTTTCTTGCATGTTTTGATCGCTCTGACCTAGTAATATACATAACCAAGTTTGTCAAAAGGAGTGGTTGGCGATTTTCATTTGATCTTCTGATGATTTTCTTTTATGAGAAATTAAGTTCGGGAAATCTGATGATGTATGAGTTATTTATCTAATTTCCTGGCCAAAAAAAAAAAAAAATGGACGCTAGCCTCGCCATCGTCGGACGGAGCGCAGATTTACCCTCTCGACGTCAATGATCACATAGGCTTTTTTAAGCCTGTATGACATAAGCTATATCGACAGCAGAAACTCCAATGGAAGCAACGATGTAGCAACCGCCACATTTTTTATCCCCTGTACCCACCCCAAAGGAAGCCGTTCCAAGTACAAATAATCGCATCATAATTGCTGCTATATCTTCGCGGAGGGCCATCGCCGAAACAGGCAAGGGTGAAGTGCGGCAATGGCGATGACTAGGTTTGATAAAGCATTTGGAAGGGTTTCAAGTACTTCTTTACTTACAAATTTCTTATCTCATTGAGGCAAAGACGAAACGATGTCGAAGCAATAAGGATGACGGTCTAGACATGCGAAATTACCGGCATCCCAAAACTCTTGCACAGAATAGGAGGCATTTGAGAGAAGATTTGGCCGTCGTGCTTGTGAGAACGATTTTCTTAGTGTCCAGAGTTTCCCTACTGGCGCAAGGATGACCGTAATGCATCGTGATAGTTGTTGAATAAAGAAGCCACTTTGATTGAGGCTCAAACAATATGTAACATCTGATCTGTATCCACACAGGCCTTTGGTCTCCAAAAAAGTCGAGATTGTGATCATCTTCGGGTCGAGAATTTGATCTTCATCGGCATAATCCTTTCGGCGACAATCTTTACTGCTAATTTAGGAGACAGATTACCCTTGACCTTGAAAAAGGAATTAGAATGACTCCCCGGGAGTTGCTGTCTGAAAAAGATCGCTTAGACATCAATTATGAGATCACAGTATTAGATGAAACTAAACATCGCCGATTCTCCGACTGTTGAGAGAGCAATAAACGAAACTGGTGAAAATTCTGTGAATCATCGGACTATACATGACAAAATTTCATCCGAGACCATTAGCCGTTCCGTTTACATTTGAAGACTGAAAGGAAATCAATGTTACAAGCAAGAAGATTATCCTCTGTTAGCTCTTCGAGACCCAAGAGACTGCGCTATTGTGCTGTACAGATATAGCTTTTTGAGAATGATCTGCTGAAGAATCGATAGAAAACAGGGGAATCGCTTGAATAATGAACCTCCCGGAAATGACCACTGGACCATGCTTCACTAACATCCATCAATTTACAGTAGAGTGAACATGCTGCATCAGCGACGGAAGGCAGTAGAAGCCAGCTTGAGGCTGGGTAGGTTGCGCTCAATGTATTCGATTGGCAATCATGTCAAATTTGGAATGTTACGGTGATTGTCGGCGAATTCTCGTACCAAACGTTTTAACACTCTCCCTCCCTTTCCTTGCATATGACCACAGTTACTCTTAACCCCGTCAGAGCTCCAACTGTCAAGACACTCAGACGCTGCACCAGCAAGCGCCTCTAACCAAAGCGGGAGGAGAGTTTCTGACTCACCTGGTTTCAGATACTCTACTGGAAGACCTAGTACCTGCCAATGAAGCGAAGGGATTGGTAGAAGAAACAATTTTGAAAGCAGGTGGCATATAAAAAACACATCATGAGAGAGAGAGAGAGACCGCAGCTTGGAGCCATGCATGCAAAGAGTCCCAACTGAGAATTGCCTTCCAGGTTGTCCTTTCACTTAAGTTGCAAATTGCAGCCACCTGTTGCAAGATAGCGGCGCACTTGTGAACCTGTCAAAAGGAAGCAACATTACATTTTCATCATATAGCTATTCTACTAGATTAATGACCGTGACATGAGCTTATAGCAAGGCAATTAACATACCCCGAAAAATTAAGCAGTCCAACTTTTAAGTGAAGGTTTGAACAAAATAGGCTGCATGTAAGCTTCATTGCTTCAAAATGCACTAAATATTCGTGCGAAATAGTTTATTTTCCTCTATTTGCTAATATTCTGTAGTAAGCTTACAATACAAATAGTTAACAATTTAAAGCACTGTTACTGAAATATCTAGACAACCGTAACTGCACACACTAAGAGAAACTCTCAATATAAGTTATCTCATCCAAATGATCAGAACCTTTTTTTTTGGTAGGGAAATAGAGCAAAATGTAGTGGTACCTAGGTGCCTCATACAAATACGACGACTCATAGTAATCAAATGCTTTTCCATGAAACTGAATAAGTGAATCTTTTTTCCTCATTTCTAGTCCAAAAATTGGAAATAAAAAATTAGTTGAAAAGGAATGTTATACAAGTTGCTAGTCAGCCTAAGAATCCCTATCCCAGTTCGGTAGTTTCGGCATAAAAAGTATATGAAGAAGTTTAATTGGAGAAAGCATTAATAGAAAAAATATATATGCCTCCCACCCCGCCCTCGAGAAAGAAAAAGAAGAGGAATAAAAAGAAACTTAAACCAACATGCAAGTGCTAAAACATTGAAATATAAGCATACCATCCTTACCCTTGACATTGCAGAAACACCAAGCAGAGCATAGAAAAGGTTTGATACAAGTCCCTCACCACAATGACATGCAACATGAATAACCATGGCATTAAAGGGCTCCTCAGGCACACAAGTTATTGTTTCTGTTAAAGAGGTCAAAGCCGCCTCCAGGAAACCTGAAAGAGGAGACAAAAACAATAGACCTTACAGCAATTGCCAGCAACGAGATTTCCATAAGTTGACAATTCTACATCAACAAGGTAAAATGATAAAGAAATTCACGCAGGATGAAGGATATAAGTCATCTCGTGCATGAGGCCGCAATCATCAAGAAATTCCACAACAATGTAGAAAATTAAAATGAACCATCCACTGCATGGTATGGTTTCTTATTCTTAAAGAGGCAAAGCTTTGAGGACCTCATTAAGCCCATTCCTCAAATTCATGAGAGGTTTTCAGACAGAAGCTATGCCATTAAGACAAAAAAATCTTGGATTTGAGGAGTTAATGTCTCAGACACAGAAAAAGCAATTGAATTCCAAGGTGAAGTTGGATCACTACTGTTCAATGTAAATGGAGTAACAGAAAAATAACAATTTAAGAGAGAGATAACAGGGTAACCATAAAAAAATGTCGGATCACCAAGGAGTACATACGCACCAGAGAAAAAGTTACTTGCAGCTAGACTTCGCATTTAAATATGCATTAACAGATGTCATACGAGCTGTCACTTGAATGAAATACATACAAGATAGATACGACATAGCGGCTAGAGCTGCACCACGATGCATAGCTGTGGAGCATATTGCCGCCTTTTGGAAGGAAACTTGAAGGGATGAAGCAGACACAGTGAGTACATCCTGAGGTATTAGAGACAAAAAAAAGTCATTCAACTTTAACAGATGTATCCACTCTAACAGCATCTTGTAAATCATCTAATTATAAATAAAAGGACAGAATGCATTGAACCTTATGCAGTCCTCGAATAAATGTTGATGCAAAGTTCATGTAGGCCTCCACTAAATCAGGTTCTTGGTCACATATGTAGGATGAGTTCAGCGACATCACTGATGCTGCCTGAGTAAATCTTTCAAAAGTGGTGACAAATAGAGGTCCATACTCTTCCTTTTGGCCAAATTCCTCAATGACAATAGAAGCTGAGGAGAAGTTTGTTGCAACACATAAGCAAAAGGAAAGAAAACAAACTAATTGGACGACTAATGTATCACCGTTGACATATTAAATAAAAAGTCCAGTGCAAAACGTCATGCTGATGATGAGATTTAACAATGATGGTTGGTGATGATCCAGTGGTTACCATTTTTCAGTGACCTGCATTCTGAATAACTTTGTCCACCCAAGCATACACAAACCCAACATAATACCAAATTAGAAACTGCTTGATTCTGAAACAACTGCACCTTCAACTAAGTTGCAAATTATATACAGGCTACATATTAATTCATCACTCTTTCATAACAGCAAGCATGTAGTGAACCTCACCAGTATCTCAGAACAGCTAAGACAAAAATAAAATTTAGATGAATCAGCATGACTGAAACTGTCTTACAAAGCACTAATGCATTATTCTTTCGATTAGTAAAGTTAATCACATAACTAAACTTCAGATTAGTAAGTCAAGTTCAAGGACCTTTCAGGATACAAGAACTTTCTTTTATGGGTGAATCCGGATAATAACCTACCAACTCAGCTCTCACCATGTACCTGTTCCTATGAAGCATTCACAATTATGGGTGAACTTGGAATAATAACCTACTGACTTTAGTTCCACTTGCGTACCTGTTCTTATGAAGCATTCTCGATCTTGGAACATTGAAAAATTTGCTGAAAGGCAGTCTAGGATGCTGGGTAATAGAGTTAAGAAATGCTGCCCTACAAATTTAAACAAGTTCCGCTTCATACAATCAGCATACCAAAAACATCCCAAAGAAAAAATAAAAACCAAAACCTGAGGACTGAATCGCCTGTGAGAGAGCTCGGCAAGCTGCAGTGGACAAGTTACCATTCTCCATGTGTTGAGACCTAAACAATTTCTCCAAAATAGGCCAAAACACCCTTAGTAGGGCGAGTATTGGATCATCATCAGCAGGTCCATTTGGATGAGGAGTTGAAAGATAACTGAACACAGTTCCCATCCTGGAAATGCATGACATTCACACTTTAACAAAACAAAAAACAAAAAAATATGGACCACCACAGCAAAGGATTTGTTGAGAAAAGTAACGTTACATGCCAAACAACAAGCAACCAACCAGCTACACAAAGTGCAACTCAATATTCATCCAAAAGTTCATCAGCATGACCTCCAGGGAAGAGGAAAGTACATCCTAAGGTATTAAATAAGTCTTAAGCATGAACCATAACATAACCAGTAAAGCAGTGAATACAAACCTGTACAACCCTCTGGTGGCAGAGGACAATGATTGTGCATAAGTTGCTGGATTTTGTCTCACAGCATGGTTGCTGTTTTCACTAATCTGAGAAATGACTAAGTATCAATGGTAAACTCATACATGCAGTCAAAAGTAATTATGTAAGCAGCTAACTGCATTCAACCAAAAGTTCTGCACCTTCACCAATCAATTGATCATCTGGATATGTTAGGAGTACAAAATACTTTTGTGTGCAAAGAAGATGAAAACAAAGTCAGATCCATGGTTTGGGGCACTAGCTCATGAGCAGGCAAAAGAAAAACAAAGCTGCCCTTTGGAATTTCCTCCACTTGAGAATTCAAGATGCCTAAGGATTTGCAAGAAATCCAAAACAGATTAGACACCTAACAACGTTCAAATTTGTTTTTCTTTCCTTTTCACATCTCTTAGTACAAAATTGAGCAGCCCTAAGTGATGTTTTCCCACTTGAGCTAAAGACTTTCTGCAGGAACTTCCTCACCCAATCAATCCCGTTACTTTTCTTTAGTCAGACCTCATATTTTAGAGTATCACTGCACTTAACTCTATCAAAACTTAGGGCTGAAGTCAGAGCAAAAGACTTACAGTTTGTTTTCTAATGACAAGATAAGCACCCTTCCTATCAAAAGATTCTCCAATTTCTTCAAAGTATATCCTGTAACTTTTTCAGCTTTCTCCTGCCCATTTTACCCTGCATCTCCATCATAATATAACATCTTCTCATTGGAGCATCTAAATTCTGTCTTTCACAGGAGCATCTAGGATGAGTATCTTCTCCACACAGATCAAAAACATAGTGACACTCCTATTGCATCCTCTAAGGCACTTCAATTTGCAAGAGAACTCCACAGCCGGAAGTATGAGATTCATAGTCCCAGAGCCTCAAAATATACGGAATTCTACTCCTAAAATGTGACATTTTTATGTTGCCAAGTAAAAGTTATATGCCAAAACGGTAATGATGGGTTAGAAGCCCCCTAAGAGAGCAATCTGTAACTATAATAAAAGCACAGTCAAAGTACCAAAAAATCCAGCCCATGTACTGCTCAAAAGGAAACCATTAACCAGTAACGAGACTAACCCTTTGCCGTTAAAAATCTTCTATACTTGCAGTTCTAACTCAACAGGGACTTTTTGATGATAATTGATAGTACTCCCTAAGTTTGCGAATAATGAGAAGCTCTATCAGGATATGTTAGGGATGTTCTGTTTGTTGGCTTTAACGTAATTATATCCTTATAAGAAATTGGACCAAAAATTGACCTCATCCTGCTTTAGAAGCTGTTCAATAATGGCATGAAAATGGTAATTGGCAGTACATTCGCTAAAGAGAATCTGCAAGCCTATAACAAGAAGTTAACATGAGAACCCTTAATGATCTTTCATGCAAATGGATATCCTTCTAAGGCTGTCATTTGACAATTGCTATGGATTGATCACTTTTGTAAAGCAAGGAAATCAAAGCATTAAAAAAATGGTTTTGTCTTCATTAACAAAAGCTTCAGTGATCCAAACAAATCAGCTGGATCTTGGATTCTTGAAAAGTCGAGGGTTTAGAAAAAGAGAAATAATCTTGGGACAATTGTTTACGTGAATTATCATCATTCCTTGAGATTCTTCCAACGAGTACCAAGAAGAATATAAAAGACTACGTGCCCAAAGATCTGAAAATTAATAGTAAATAATCAAGGAACAATCTAAGGTGCAAGCTTCACTTACAAGTTTACTAATGGCATCATAACTAGCAGAGAGCAATCTAGTCAACAGATTATTCTTCAACTCTCTGTTAGGTAGTGAGCTGAGGACTAAACTAATTGCACTTACAACCTCTTCCTCATCTTCCAAAGGAAGATGTCTCTTCTCCAAACCCTGAACCAGAACATACAGAAAAAAAATTAGCAAAAAAGCTGCATTTATGAGGACGAGAGAGAGAGAGAGAGAGAGAGAGAGAGAGAACGGCCAAACAAAATTCCAGATGCAATGAAACTTTTGCCTTCTGTGAGATTTTTTGGTACCATTGCCAACTATTCTAAAAGTTTAAGCTATTAAAAGAAGGCTTTGTTAAATTTTTAATTACTCTAACACTCCCCCTCATGCTTAGTCTGGTCTTTTTGTCTAGTACAAAGCGTGGAAATATTTCATTGGTGAGGCAAATAGGGCTTGGAGGATTTGAACTCGGGACATCCTGCTCTGATACCATATGAGATTCTGTGGGACCACTACCAACTGTTCTAAAAGTTTAAGCTATTAGATGAAGGCGTGGTTTAATATTTAATTACTCTAATACCTTGAAATAAGACGTTTTCCAGGAAAAAATAGCAGAGGCTCCTCACTTGAGCAACACATGATGACCAGCAACAGAGAATTGACTGCTTAAACGGTAAAAAGGATTAGAGGATGGAGAGGAAGCAGAGAAAAAATTCCTCTAAAAAAAGATAATGATAAAAGCAAGAAATAAGAGTAAAACTTGTTTCTGCACTCTCTGGCCCAACAGATTTAGCATGGTCATCCACAGCAAAGTACATGATTTAAAAAAAATAACCATATTGGAACACACACCGTCAAATGAAGCAACAAATAAGTGCCTGCCAAGGTCATAGCAGATCAAAAAGATATTCACCTCTCCAATCCACACCAAAATTTCCAAATTGGATGGTTCATAAATGACTGCAGAAGCATCTTCACAAAATTTACGAAGGGCGGAAGCACAAGAATTGGATGATGGAAGTTCTGATATGCCTGTTGCAAGAAATAATCTGAAAGCATCGATTCAGTAAAAAAATAAACGCACAAGTCCTAACACAAGTTGTAGACCACATTTTTAAGGTAAATGATGTCAGAAAATAACCAATAAGGTAAAAACATATAAAGGAGAGGTAAAAAGAACTCTAAGATGTTCCGCCCTGAACCTCCACAAAAGATATAGGCTGCATTTAGAAATGTACTGATTTGACTGAACTAGATGAAGGAGCTCCTTACAATAAGGGCCTTGCATTTGATTGGAAAGCAGACAACCACTTGGAATAGGAACCAATGATGTCTGCAAGTGCTCTATAAACCTACAAAGTAGAAGCCCTTCTTAAAAAGTAAACAAGATCAAATGGATCATCCCTGATGTGAAAGTTCAGCATTTATCTGTACTCGAGTTCATATGGGACTAGTAAAATAATATATGCAGGGAAAGGCTACATCTGACATACAAGGCACACAAAGCCCTTCAGCTCAGCAGAAGGCCTGGCTGATAATGCTATCACTAGCTGCATCATCGCAGAGAAGTCCGGGCTTTGGCCTTCTTGAAGGACAACTTCAGAAACCTGGAATTTTATAAATTCGGACAATTAAACAGCAGAAAATGAGATGACAAGGTTATCCTTACAAAGCTAAGTTACTTATGAATGACTGCAAGCATACATTCCTGATTAAAACCATGCAAGCAGCCACCACAGAGATGCAGGAGTTTGAACATTGAAGCTGCTTCCAAGAACATAACAGCAGGAAATTTTCATTGTTTCGTATCTTTGAGTTACCTCCTCTAGTAGACATATGGACAATGCAATTTCACAATTTATCTAGCTGTGGGCATAGCTTTTTCATCAATAAAACAATGATGCCCTTGAAGGAAACAAATAAGCAAGGTAGAGCCCTAGCAACAGCGTATTAAGCTGTACCCACTCCACAGACAAACAGTTCCTTCTTCCCTTCTTTAACCTTTCTAATCCTAGACATCCCTTCTCTCTCTTTATTTTGATTGTTTTATCAGCAAATGTCTCTCACATGATCATTATGTTGCAAAGGATGAAGGGGAGGATTCCAGAATTCATCCTTAACAATGAGTAATGATAATCAGCCTTTCATAAATGTCAGGAATCAGATTTCAAAACCTTCTACTCCCCTCACTTGCACCGCACTTGAGTGCTAACAGGGGACTTCACCCTCAGATTTTACTCATGCAGGCAAAGCTAAATCTGAAGTTAACCCTAAGTTGAGGTACTCCAATATAAAGACCAATAATGATGCCTTTCATGAGCAGATCAAACCATTAAAAACCACTCAAACAAACAGAAGATATTCGAGAATGAAGAGAATATCCAATCTGCCAAGAAGAAACGTACGGCACAAAAATCAAAATTGCAGATGCTCTAATCAAACAGATTGTGATTACCAAGTCCAGCACTTATAATTGACCCCATCTCCTTCTCTGAATGTGAATTTCAATTAAAATCCAATTAATCCATCTTATGAAAAGGGCTGTGAGACCGATTTGGTTGATTTTGCTGATGGCTTTGTTCATACTTTTTCAAAGTTGGAGAGATGCAACTTAATTGACTCAGACATTGTGATTTTTATTTAGTTCGGTGATGAGGTCAGTTTAGTTAAGAATTCAAAGGGGCACTTATTTCATAACTTGCACATCTACAATTTTGGTTTACAATGGGCAGCACACATAGGACTTATCAACAAGATCATTTGGGGAGAGGGGCCATAGAAGGGAGAGAGAGTCTAGTAAACTTCAATTGGTGAAGATTTGTCCCAATAGCCACATAGGCTGTGACTGTGTTTAAAACTTTATCCTTTAGCACTAATTAACATGAAATAGCAAATCTTTCAGGCTTCAATTTCCCCAATCAGTCGCATGCATTATCAAAACCAAGTTCCTGTGATTGCTTAATTTTTATTTGATTTAAATAACGCGATTAAACCAACTAAGCACTTTCATACCTTTTATATCATTAGGTAGGACCGTTGTTTTGACTTATTTTAAGCAAAAGTCACTTAGTGACTTTCCCGCCAAAACTTCAAATATTATTCAAACATAAAAATTTACGAGAAAAATATACTCAAATTACATGTCAATATTTGTATGTTTTGAAAGGTTTAAGGTGTTTCCTTGTTAAATAAAAATCAAGTTGCATGAGCCACAAGATTTGGGAACAAAAAAAGTAAAACGCTAAATAGTAAGAAATAGTCTGAACAGATCTGCCTACTATCTATTTAACAAAAGAAATATTGCAAGTAACCACAGTTATAATAAAAAAAGATAAGCTGCTCATTCTTGCACAATGAAAAAGTCCACAACATAAACCTGACCAAGAAGCTCGTATTCTTCCATTTAATTATCAACTACACTAGCAAATCCAAGGACCCCAACTACTGATTTGTGTGATGGATCTAATGATTCACCTACTTCTTCAAACATGTATATTTATTTAGACACAAAGTATTTGACTGGACCATACTAGCCATCATGATCAACAGAAAAGCACCACTAGAACAGTATCAGATAAGGTATCGAAAAGTTCGACAAGCAACAAATTGAGTCCAAATTACTGAAACAAAGAAGAGTACACAAAACGAATGAGCACATAAAACGGCATCTATATACATGTTTATATGTACACACATACATACAAAGGAGAAAAACATGCCAGAGACTAGCATGTAATGTAGACTTTTAGGTATTAGTCTATCGAATATACTTAAAGTACTAGTTACATAAGAAGAGTCCAAATTCTACAAAGCAATGACGAGCAAAACAAGAATAAAGAGCACATAAGCGTGACTTCGATTTCCTATAGGTACTTACCACATTAAGAGCGAACAGTTTGGCTTCCACCTCCTTCCATGGTGGTGGTACATTCACTGGCATCCAACCACCACAAAAGATCTGTCAATAAATATAAATGACGATTAATCTATTACACAGATAGAATAAAAGGCAGGAAAAGGACAGAAAAGGAAAAGATGAGAGGTATAAAAATTAGATATACGTGCAAGATAAACAGGAATATTAGGAGCAAATTGACATGCCATGATGGCCATGGAAACTTATGGTGCAAAGGACCAAAATCGATTATTTTCGGTTTCACAATCATTGCCATAATTGAGGTACAAATTATAAAACAAAAGTTCAAATACTACAGAATAAATAAAAAGGTTCTTTCCAGCTATCTGTCAAGTAAATCAGAATCAGTACTTTCTCTTTTGCACCTTTTGCATGAACGCAGCAGATCCTAAAAGCTGACAAATATCCACCAGCAGTTCAACAAGATTCATCCTGAATTGGACAAGGCCATCAGGTAGATCAACCACTCCACCATCATCATTGAATGTAGATTCGTCAACCTGCAAAACAACGAATTCAAGTGTTTAAACAACTCAAGGAGAATGTTCAAATAATAGCAATCAGTGAAAACCACACATCCTTGCCAGAAGGAAAAGAAAACTTAACAAACTAAATCAAGAAGATACTTCAATCAGTGACAGAGGCAAACTCCTGAGGATAAAACAATGAAAAACACATGATTGTACTTTACATTTTATTCCCTTTGTTCAACCCTTCCTCTTCATCTAAGTAAATACAGCTCAAAATCAGGACAGCCAAAGATAAACAAAATCGTCACAAAGAAGATGTATTGAATAGATTAACCAACAAAATCAAAATCTCACTCTTTCTAATATGTAATTAAATTGCACCGATCACCCAGGGCTGAAAGAGGCATTGCGAGAAGACCAACCTGGTTTAAAAAATTCCATCTATTGATCACATGCCCAAAATTTATCATACATCAACTGATGCCAGGTCGGATGCTAAGATGAAGGTATAATAACCAGCTTTGACAGGTATTCAAGAAGCAAAAAAGAGAGAAAATAAGTCTTTTCATGTTTTCACTTTTTGGACTTAGTAATAGATCATTAGCAGCTTACATACATCTTATGCAAACAGTGGGGGAGAGAGAGAGAGAGAGAGAGAGAGAATTCAGAATCTCTATGTACCTTGAGGACAAGAAAGTAAAAAGAGATCAGTCGATTCCAATTTTACTATTGGTTCTTAGGAGCTTCATGTGTTTGCTTAACTTGCAACAAGATCCAAAATTTCCATTATCCTTCCAGAGCATGATTGACTATGTTTAGCAGGAACAATCTTTACAAGTGCCTTTGGCTATATGAAGCAAAGTTACATTTCTTCCTTCCCCTTTTACTTGTTTCAGATGTTAATTTAGAAATTTCCATGAATTAAGGGAGGTAGGGAGGAAATGAAGAAAGAAAAGTAGAAGAATAGCAAAATATTTTGGGGCACACAATGGACATAAATAAGCACCTCTGCTGATTCTCCTTGATGCTTCATTTATCAAACAAGTGTCTAACATCCATGTGACAATCTTGATATTGACTCGACACTGGTCATTGTTTTGTTCCTAAAACACCTAACAGTGTAACTGAAATGTCCTTGTACAGAAGAACATATCATAGCCTTTCCGGATACCAATGGTCTTGCCCCCATGGCATGCATAATTACAAAATACAGAGTTCACAACTCAAGTTGACCTTAAAGATATCAAATTTGTCACAGTTGTCCACCCCACAATATGCACTACCTTCAAGATAAGAGTTGCTCCATATCTTTTATTTTTTCAACTATAATGCAAAGTTTCAATGCCCTTTTTCCATTAGAAGATGGACATGTGACAACACACTTTTTCGAATCCGACCCAAAGTTGAACTAGGTGTCAGAGATGAGAAAAAACCTGAGCACGCAATAAAAGAGCATCAAGTAATGCCGAGAATATAGAAAAAAAAATATCTTCAAAGTGCTTCCTAATGTTTGCAATGTCCACATCACGGCCAAGCATAAAACTTGCAAGGGTAGACCTGAAAGTAAAGATGATGAATAGAGCTCAAATTTAATTCGTCTTCACAATAGTAAAGATGTGAGATCAAAACTCGCAAGTGTTCACTTATTCAAGGGAGAGCATAACAAAGCTCGCTATCATATAAGATAATAAGGAGATATTGTCACATCAATTACTCCCTAATTCCAGTAAATTTGATAAGTTCCAAGAATGCCATTTTTATAGTGCAAGATACAAGGGCTTCAAAGGGTAGGCTTATCAATTATCATTCCAATACAGCACACCTATATAAAGAATCAATCAGCGAGACAGTAAAGAAATTTACAAGTGTTCTACAGATAGCCTTAAAAAAAACCTGTTCAAGTTTAGAGTTTAAGCATAGCAGAAAGCCTACACAATGATGATAGCAGAGACCCTAGACATCCATGTTACGTGAAACCCCCTAAACCACCCCAAATTCACATCTCAACCCAGTCATTGGTGTATGGTCACTCTTTTATGTTTCCTCCAATCATCGAAATTCCACGTTCTTGTATCCCTCTACAGAACAAATAAGAAGATACCAACAGATTGGAAATACCATAGCTACTATCTTGTATCCGCCAAGATCAGTAAAAATGTTAGAAATGAATTAGAATCTTCAGCAAACAATTTTATCACATGCTCACAGACACAGAAGTAAAACAAAAAAATCAACTCGTCCATTTTAAACATGCATTCGAATTATAAAAAGAAGAGTGAAGGTCAACAGCAGTCAAGACTAAAGCACAGAGCAGTCTACTGAATGTCATATCAGATCTAAGTCTAATGACTTCTGTCTACTTAAATTAATAGAACCAAACAAAATCTAGCATACAAAAAATCAAGAGAAATTGATCAACGATAATTACCAGAATTGCAAGGTTGAGTCTGCAATCTCCCAATCCTCGCTTGGAAATTTGACACAGCTGTCATTACAGCAAAGAGTTAGACATTCTCATAACATTAAAGTCCCGAAGGATTCAAGTATTCCTTCGATGCACTGCATTCTAAGCCCATGGCAATTAATGTTTGAAGAAATTAAAGACATTCAACTGTCCGTTATACAGAAAAAAATTGTAGTTAAACTGCAGAATTACATATCACCTCAATAGCGCCTCTGCTAACGCAAGTGCTTCAGCACTTGCTTCTGCAATCAAAGCAGGGGCCTGGTTCACATTGAGCAAAGGGAATGAAAAGTTAGTTAACAAGGTAATGTATGGATTTTATGAAATGACTTTGGCAGGAAAAAATCAGAGGAAGACTAAACTTTTCCAGCAGGCCATTTACCACAGTAGGAGCGTAGGAAATTTCTCAACCACTGCAGTGGTCTGTAGCTAAATGAAGTAAAACATGATTCCACAAGGTACTTACAGCTTGTCCAATTTCTGAAAGTAAGCGTGCGAGACCACCAATTACTTTCTCATCTCCATTGGTAAGAGCCGGTAGAAGAAGCATTTCTTTAAGAAAATGTATCCTAGATAATAAAACTGGGGGCAACCCCTAGAAGAAGCAAGAAAAGTCACAAGGTATAATGAAGAATAGTAGAAATATATATATATATATATATGCAGACTAGTTACATCAAATGCCAAAAATGGCCTAAAAAAATCCACAGAGGCAGACCCCCATTCTTGAAATCACAAATTTACAGCACTTTGGAGTTGAAGACTGGCTCTGCAGTTAACTATTCACATAGTCTATTAATACTCTGAAGCACAACATTTTTATATGCTAACTGGCACCAAAGAGAATGGTCAACAAATGATCCACATGCAAAAAAACCATACAATCGGAATAAAAGAGGCAATCTACCTTAATAAAAAAAATTGCAAGCTTACAAGAATTTTCATATTCAACCGGATGGTCCAAATTAGGCAATAACTAACACACCCTCACGTTGAAGAGATGGTTCTTGGGCAAGAGGAAGAATATCTTCTACAGGTAACAGTAATTCCACAACACTAGAAATATAATCATAGACATCAAGATAAAAGATGGTCCCATTAAATGGCGTTAATATACCTCATGTCGAGTTATAAGTTCAGTAAGAACTTCAATTGCCGAGTCAAATGAAGATGAGACCTATAACCAACAATAGCAAAGGCATTAGGGCTTATGAATATGTACAACATTACAAATATTATCAATAGATAGAACAAACATTGACCGTCTTAGTATACTATACTAAACCATTCCTAGAGCACACAGAAAATCTGAAGTTTTCATTTTACTTATGCATCACTTTACTTCTAATGTATACTTTCCTTTTCACATTATCATTCACAAGCTCTGCACACAAACACTGGGATTCCCTTTCATTTGCACTGTGGATAAAATCATTTGACACTGGGTGATGTTCACTCCCAAATGATTTAAGAAAATGATTAAGAAACTTCAAGAAATAATATAAAGATTAGTTATGTCCAGAATAAGCATTTGCATGTCAAATCATGTAGAAATTGAAGCAATGATCTTACATGAAGCTCCATAAGTGCTCACCCTGATTAAGTCAAGTTACACATCACCCTCTCAGATTGAATTATCATGCAAGCTCACTATTTATTGCACGAACAACATTTATACACATGGTGAAAACTGCATATACTCACATTAGACAAGACCATTATAAAAAAAAAAAAAATTATAATTACCTGCAAAGAATTAAATACAACATTAAGAAGAGGATGTGCAGACAGTGACCCCTGTGGAATCTCGGAAAAACACCCAGCTCGAACCTACAATAAAAATCTTTATCACAAAAATTAAGAACTTCACATTACCAACTGTATAAGAGATAATATACTACATTTAATTTATATTGGTCAGAATAAGGAATGATACAGTCAGAAACCACATCCATCCAAATATTCGGGCAAAGCTACTGAAGAACATGACTCAGCATATAGAAAGATGGATGAGTTTAATCCTTTAATTCAACACTATGAGTAAATACAGTAGAAAGGAGGTTAGCCATTACAACATTTGAACCCTTACCCAGCTCAATAAACATCGTAAGATTTTTCTATTTTGTTCTGGGAGTTGCATATGGCCATCAAAACCCTTTTCAGACTGCTGCAGCAGAAACTCGAGAACCATAGGAGTCTGTGCAAGAAGCTGGTCCAGAAAGTGACATGAGCAAATCAAGACAAAGCAAGAGGGTAAGAGAAAATGTAGGGATCTAAATGCAACAGGAATATAGTCATGAACCTCTTGGCCATGCTGGCTTCTACAAGCAGCACTTAATCTGCAATCAGCATTCTGATTGTCAACTATTTCTTCAGGTAGAACAGTAAGCATTTCTAGTACAGCCAAATTGCCACCATTCTGGCTCTGCAGATTCTGGAGACTATAAAAGAGCTGTTCAATTGGTTTCTCATGCTCAGCAGCATGAACTATGAGTGCTGAGAGCGCAAGGCAGATTTGTGTCAAAAGCTGTCATTAAGAAAGTATGACTCATCAAATCATTACATACACAACAAATAATCAACGCAGTATCCAAGAAACATTATCTTATGATTCCTCCACTCATAGAATAAAGAAAATGGATGACACATTGCATCTATTTGACGTGGCAAAGAACCATCAAAGTCCCATTAGGAGAGAAAGGAAGCACCTGAGGGGGACCAGAACTAAATCTTTTTGCAGCCACAAGAAGAGCGTTAAGCAAGGCTTCTTTAGCCCCTAACTGCAAACAGTGCCTTTCATTTTGGATCTGCAAGAAGAACAAAGAAACACATTTACAGTCATATCATGGTTCAAGGCAACAAACATAGATAGTTTCAGCTTGAGTACTTTTGCATGTTTCCATTCTCTCACTGATTTCAAGCAATCAATAACCTTTAAACTGCAATAAGCCAAAGGAGGACAAAGAAGATGGAGATCACTATCTTACGGAAATCCTACTATCCAGAAATTACTCATAATATGCCTATCAATACCACGAAGCTTTCTTCTATAGCATGAGCATAAAATTGTTCTTTATGCTCATGCTCATAAACTGGTGTGAGAGATAGCTAAATTCCCAACATCGACTTCTGATGGAATAACTGGTTGCCATAGGCATTTATGAACCAGGGTATTCTCTTAATAAGATTGCCTTGATCAGGCTCTTCCCTTTCATTATACACAACCAACCTTTTTCTTATACTAAATGAAAATGGAATATAAGCTCCTGTGTATCCTCATCATGCTTCTTCATGTCCAGTCCAATAATGTCAACCTTCCGCAAGATTATATGACAATTCAAATGGCTCAAACGCTGGAACTAAAGTCAAGTCTACTGAAATTTCTTAGCGATTGAACTTCTAAATTTGCACAACCCCCTCTGGCGAGCGGCCCCAACCAAAAAATAAGTCCAAAAAAATCAAATTTATAACAGGTATATCACCAAATTTTCATGAAAGCAAAAACTTCAATAGATGGAAATTAGAGAGAGAGAGAGAGAGCACCATTGCGACCACTGTCAGATTCCAATAGCACCATATTAACACATTTCATACTATCTACGCGACGTTTTACTGAGCTCAACTTCCCTGAATGCTAGAGTATTCATAACTCCTTAATCCGGTTCGATCATTCAATCCCAATGTATGCCTATCGTAATTACCACCTTCATCAAAGAGCTCAGCGCTCAGGCACGCTCGCCGCTAAGAACTAAAATACGATCGAGCATTTGACTTTCAACCCCAACTGATCACCACCACACAAAAGCCCTCCCAGCGGAGCGAGCAAAAAAACGATGCTCGGCCGCCGCCGCGAGAGCTCAATCAAAAAAGGAGAGCGCTATCAAGTGGCGGAGGGAGGGAGGGAAGGAGGGAAAGCAGCGGGGGACCTTGCGCTTGAGGATCTGAGCGGCGAAGAACTCGACCTCGAAATCGGAGGAGCGGAGGTGATCGGAGGTGAGGATGGAGGCGGCGACCTCCCAGACGGCGTCGGACTGCTGGAACTGGACCAGCCATTGGTTGGCGGCGACGCGGTTGCAGGACTGGGCGTCGTGGTTGAGGACGTGGACGGCTTGGGCCACCTTGATCCGCAAGTCCATAAAACGAGCGCAGCGACGGCGAGAGAGGGCGGGAGAGACAGAGAGAGAGAGAGGGTAAACGAGAGAGCGACGCCTGTAATTCTTCTGCTGCTCGCGAGGAGAGAGACGGAGACGGATGGATTCTCTGGTGATGATGAGTACTGGCTCGATCTGACGGCTATTTTCCAGTCTGGTGATAACGTGGGGCTCTTTTTTCTTTTCTGTTATTCTTTTTTAGAAATATTTCTGACAAAAAGGTATGGAAAATTTTCAAAAATGGCCATGTATACTAAATATAAGCAAACTACATAAATGCCTGAGCAAATTGGAGTTTTCACTTCTAGAAGTGGATTTTTCTTTTTTTATGATTAACTAGTCAAGCATAAGTTCATCAATGTATCTTTATACAGGGGTGATCGGTTTCCAGATTCGGCCAATTCTACCCTAAAATTAAGAATCGGACTGGTCCGTCCCAATCCGATTCTCGGAATGGTCTGATTTTCGGATTGAACCGAATCCCAATAGAGTTCTAGAAGAAGTCTCAATCTCCAAAAATCAACAATTGTGGAAACTTCTTGTATGTCTCCTTCTATCGGGGTGTCGAAATAAATGGAGAAGCCTCCTATTTATAAAGAGGAGGCCTTCAATTCTCGTACTAGAATTCGATCAGCCGATTCAAGATTTTTTATCCATAAATATTGAACCATTTGACTAGGTAAATGTCAATTTGATCTATGTAATTAACTAACTATCGAATAGAATATTTGACTTTTTTTTCTAAGAATAATTCAAACGAACTTGATTTTGGAAAAAAATATTTTTTTCTCATTTTTGGCAAAATAAATTTACTTAAGATGAAAGTAAATGAAATTGAACATGCGTGTTTCAAATAAGTTGCAATTTTTATTCGTTTATTGTAATTCTACATTTACTTATTAGTGGGTAAATTTCATTCAAGTAATAAGAGTTATCCTTCAGATTTTTTAATTTAATATACATTCATGTTATTAACAAAAGCTATAGTTCACATTATAAATATGATTAATGTAATTAGATATATTTCTCCTTTATACTTAATTTCAAATAAAACTATATACTTAAAGATACTTTATTGTCATTTTCTTTTTCAAAATAAAATGGATGAGATAAGTCAAAAGATATAAATGTTTGGGGAGGATAGTAGAAATTTATCTCATTGGATTTAAAAATGCAATTGAAAAAACTTCCTCTCATCGATTTTTAAAATTTAATAATTGATAGGCGTTTGACTTTTGAGGAAGACAAATCATTAAAGCACCTATATGGTCGAATATGGGCCATGTGGCAAACACAAAAATAAAGTCAAGGGTCACATGGAATCACAATATTTAATTGATAGGCGTTTGACTTTTTAGAATGTGGATAATATTTTAGATTTTGGTGGAAAAATAAAAACGTTTTTTCTTGCTTTTACTTAATCCGTAACAAACAAATATCCACTTGGTTAATCTCGAACCTTAGTTTTACGTCGCTCTATGCTATTTAGGAGGTCCGATTTTAAAAATTTTATCATGTTTGCTTTCTTCTTAAATAATCATATTTAATCATATGCCATACATCATTCATTCAAGTAACAAAAATTTTAGCGTCTCTGCTTAGTTACCTAAAGGCGAGAAGATTTGTGTACATTTGTAAAGATTACTCGAGTCGAAAGGTTTTGTATTTTGTATTGACATATGAGTTTTGATGGGGGAATTCACAATCAAAATTGTGTTTATCGGCTCCGTTCGTTTCACGAAAAATAAATAATTTGAAATTTTTTTTCCTAAAAATACTCACTTATATCGCTTTAAATAATTAGTCAATGAAAAATATTTTCATTGTCGACTATAAATTTATGTCTAAATATTTTCGTGGACAATATATATATATTTTTCATTCATTTTTGTAAGCTATATAATTTATCATTTTTAGGAAAAAAAATTTACAAATTATTTATTTTTTCGCGAAATAAACGCATCATAATTGAATTTATTATGATAGAATAACATTAGGACTGTCTCTGATGCTTCCACATCAGCTTATAAGAAGGGAAAGAGAGGGAGCATAGTCCTCTCATTTGCTTATGTGGCAGAACATGAGTCTTTGATGTAAATTTGCTTTTACAGTTGGAAAAAGATACAGCTTTTCGTGCCTATTTCGTAATTGTAGCTTTTAAACTATAAAAGTTCCCTTACGAAAAGGCATTTATCTCCATATTGCTCCCTATAATTATGTAAAAAAAAAAAAATTGTTTCTTCCTTAATAAGAAATACATGATAGAAATAATTGCATCATTATTTGCTACATTAACCCTCTATTTATTTGTCTTTTAAAGATGAGTTTTTCAATCATCTATTCATTTTTCCTAATATTTTATATATATATATATATTCGACTTCTCCTACTTTTTTTCCATTTAAAGAATTATCTTTGGATATACACAATATGATTTTTCATAGATAACTGAGATTTGATAATGAAAAAAGAGCATACGATTCTTCTTCTTTTTCTACCATTGTCATTATCTAGTGGTCTTGTCATGGTTTTTCTTTTTTATAATTATGGATGATATGACAACTATGTTGATGTCTGTATTGAGAGTTGGGGGAAAAGACCGTCAAAACATTTTCTTAATGTACAAAATTAACTTTCACATTTTTTTTATTTAGTATTTCTTAAAGAAGTTCGTAATGTTAGAATTATAGTATCATGGATTCTTAGATCTGCATTGTCTGGTAAGATTTCCATCAGTTCTTTAGTTTCATGTGACAATCTTTATGTGATTGTTTCTTAAAACTTTAAGAAGTGTAATAATTTTCCTTTATAGTCGCAACCATATTTCGAAATATTTGTTCTCTTATCTAATTATTATTTTATGCTTGGGTGGGGCTATTATTTTTCACCCCACCCCCCATTTGATTAAACCTACTCATTTTTCATTAAATATACTATGCCGCCTCTGATGATTTCCATATTTGTACAATTTCTTCAATTTAGTTACTTTGCAATTTTGGGTTCCCTTCAAATCTATCATTGTCATTTAAAAATACTAGACTCTTCCTCTTCATTGTTCTCCGTTGCTCTTATAGAGACCTGCCCATTTTTCGTCACTCCTACCTCGAAGTCTTACTTTTGTGGTGAATTTGTTATGTCTTTGATTAGTTTAAGAAAAATATCAAGTCTCTATTTACTATATCAAAGAATTGATAATTTTATCCTACTATCGATGGGATACTTTTACATGAAATAAGTAAGAGACGTGAAAGTAACTAAAAATAACTATAAAAAAAACGAGGTAAAAAGTTTTGCACATTGAGCGACCTTGATATTTTGCTCATAAAGGACTCCAAAAAAGACTCCATGAATAGTAGTAGTTTTTTTCAATCTAAAACGAATGAAATTTACTTGTCATTGCAAAAAAAATTCTTATTTTGTGCAAAGGTTTGATTGAATTAAATTTCATCTTTTAAAATTTTGAAATTGGGGGATGTAATTTTGATTTCATTTGACAAATCTTTGACTAGAGCTTCTTTTGTTTCATCCGATCATCTCATTAGACCCACTATGTATCCTTCATAAATATAAAAAAACTTTAAAAAAAAAAAAGTCTACGAAAGTGAATAAATTTGGAGGCCACCACTGTATGTTTTAATTGGAGGATTAAGGGCGATTCTGTCTTTTTGAGTCAAAATGAGTTAGATTTACTCGTATTGGGAGTGGAAGTAGCCCCACCCTTCACATTTATCCTTGAATATATATTTGCCTTTTATGAAATTAAATTATCTTAATTCGATCACCCTTGCGTTTGATACGATCACATTTTGTGTAAGTGTTATTTAATTCCATCTCAAGGGCCAAAAACAATTGCAATCGCTTTCGACTTACGCTGTGCGAAATGAAAGGCATCAAATACATAGTAATGATTAATATCATAAAATATTGTTAATTTTTTTTTTCATTCATTCTAATATCCGTGGAACGCGCAGGTGAAGTATTAGGGAAAAGAATAATTTAAGTATCAAAACTAATGTACGACGACGTACAATTTCTTTTGATAACTTTACCATCAATCATATAGATTTCACAATTATCGGATTTAGGCAGTGCGATAAATTTGAAGTGGCTTTTTCTGTAAAACGTCCAACATGGTAAATAATTGAGAAAATTGAACCTCAACCTATGTGTTCTAAAGAGTTTTGGAAAAACTCAAGTGATCTTTCGTAAAATTTTGGAACTTTTATTGTCACTTTCCATTTGCTATCCATTAAAAAGAAGAAATATGTGCATTGGAAGTCTTATAACTTGTCACGAAAGCGCAATTAAGTCCTAAAATTTTCAAAAAGTGCAATTATGTCCTAAAATATGTCACAAAAGTGTATTCGAGTCCTAAAACTTTCAAAAAGTACAATCAAGTCTTAAAATTTATCATATTGATCTAATCAAGTCCTTTATTGATTGCATTTTTTGAAATTTTAAAACTTGATTGCACTTTGACGATAAGTTTTAGGACTCGATTGCACTTTTTAAAAATTTTAAGATTCGAATGCACTTTTTGACAAGTCTTAGGACTTATTTGCATTTTTTTTTTTTTTAAGTTTTAAAACTCATTTGCACTTTCGTGGCAAGTTTTAGGACATCTAGTGCACTTATCCCAAAAAAAATGAAGAGTCAATACCGTACCTTACATTGGCCGGACAAACAACAGACTACCTAAGCTCGCCCATGCCAAATGGGTATGGAGATCAATTTCAGGGGACCTTGGCAAGGAGACTTCGTTATAATGTGTAGCCAAATCCAATTGGGCCCCATCAAAGGAGCAAATAGACAATATGCACAAATATAAAGAGAGTAGGGATAGAGAAAGTTCGCTCAAGTCGATTTATAGTGGCTTGGCCACCACCTACTCCACCCCCCGAATCCGCTCGGGAGGTTTCCCAACTCCACTATAAGCAAAGGAAAGCAACAACATCTCACGGTTTGAGGTTTCGCTGATAATGATCCTACACAAATCTCTTCGGCGCGACCACAATGAGGTTTAATAGTGAATGCGCAAAAAACTACACCAAGCAGATGGAGCATATGTTGCTTCCCCTCAAATCGATTCTAAAAGGCACAAACACGGATAAATTATGGATGGTAAGGTCGGCGAATGACCCTTAGGCCATCAGAACTCATAGTTGTTTCACTGAGGATCTTGCCTGTATCTATTTTAAATTGAACACTAAAACGATTGTATTACAGGAAGCATATCTCACGTTATATGTTGCATTAACCATCATAGTAGGTGCATCCAGAACCAAAACTGACAACTCAACTGCTGCAAGGAAAGCTTGAAACATAGAGTTGCAGGAAGCATACTTCAAGCACAGTGAGTACAGCGGGGAATGCGAGCGAATTGTATATCCTACTTGGTGGCTTGGGCAATAATGGTACTTATTGAACTCTGTTGTTCCTTTGCAGCTTCCACAAGTGAATCCTATCACAAGATGGCAAAATGGTCTTTAGATCAGAGAAGCTGAAATAAAAGTTCATAAGAAAGCACATAACATTTTGAACAAGAATTAGTGGGCAACCCAGCAATGGAGAGAGAGAGAGAGAGAGAGAGAGAGAGAGAGACCTGAGCTGCTATCAACCGTGCAACTGTTTTCTTGCTCGACTCTTGAAGTTCACCAGCAATCAAAAGCTCATCCAAAGCATAATAAGCCTTACATGTTGATAGCAACAAGCATTTCACAGATCATTTATTATCAAAGATAAACACGTATAAAGCAATACGAAGAGAAGATAAATATGTAATCTCTTGTACTGAATGAGCATAACCTACCTTATGGAAGTTAAATATCAAGTCCAACTCGCATACCTGTGAAGAGTTGAAGAAATTGTGGTGAGATCTGGAACTCAACACAAACATCTTAGTATTTCATGAATAGAGAAGTTTGTGCTCACACTGCCAAAGTACCGGTCCAAAATCTCAACAAAATGATGAATTATCTCTAGGATCTCCAATTCATTGTCATCCTGATCAACACACATACAAAAATAGAGACTGGCATATCTGCACAACATCATTGAATCAAACTTGGTAAAAAACAAAACATGGGGCAAAGTGCCACAAACTGAACCCATGTAGTTTTATGTGGATGAAAATCTATATAATCTTCATAAATTACCTTTTGTAAACAACCTTAAGTCCTCTCCACTCCACAAAATTGCAGAGTTTAGGTCCTCTACTAAGAACTAATCCACTGAGCTCTCGGATGACCTTCTCAGGCGACAGGGTAACCATACGAGCATATCAGTAAAATAGGGTACGAAGAAACAGTAAATCAACAAAGCAATGGACAAAGGTACGTGACAATAACTTCAGCAAGCAGCCACTAAGCTCAGGTGCTCTAATCTTATCAGTTTATCTATAATCATTGATGAGATTTAAAGAAAAAGTATCTCAGAATAAGAACTATACCTTATTTCTTTCCTTCTGTGTGTATGGAGAATACCATTTTGTCAACCTGACCTTCCCTTGACGACTGATTAGAAGTACAAAGTGAATCTAGAACACGGCACATATGAGAAAGAAGTTATACATCCAGCTCGAGTCATATGCAGGCCAACATAGTAAATTGGCGAGAGAGAGAGAGAGAGCCCGCTTATATTTGACGCGATCATATATATAATAAGAACCATATAAAATTAACAACTAGAAAGTAGGAGAAACCCAACTCAGAAATCAGTGTGCGATTAATAGGGATATATCTATCTTCATCCAGGTAAGCTTTCCTATAACATTTGGTGCCATCAAAATCTAAAAGCACAGCTCTGAGATGCAAAATGTTCATTCATGCTCTCTTCCACCATGCCCCGAAGCGAGTCCTCACCCAAAGCAGGTAGAATCGTGCCGACCAACAAAGTTCCTCTATTGCCTCATAAGCTCCATGCTAAACATTTTCTTTGATCAACATAAACCACAGCTCCCCCACTAATCCCCTCAAAAAATGGAAAAGAGCCATCACTATCTTCTTCAATTACAATCAAGAACACAGAAGAAAACCCAGAAAAAAAGAACCACTGAAATTCACGATGAAGCTCTTCACCGATCTAATTCAGAGAAACAATGCCGATTTGGTGTGACTAAAATCAACTCCGACAGACGACGAGACGGAGCTAATTCCACGGAGAACAAATCCAAGAGGAGAGACCCCAACATAACGCCATCCGACAAATCTAACAGCCTTAATCAAGAGAGTCAACCAAAAGCTCCCAAGAGATCATCAGAAAGGCGCAACATCATCAGCAAAACAAGAAACGGGATTTCGTGTTCGAGACCAATCTGGATGAGCGAAAAGGGAAAAAGGGTGTTACCATGATGGAGCTCGTCAGATCGAATTCGAGTTCTTCGAGCTCCGCATCAACAGCGCCGGCGACTCGGGGGTGATCTCGTTCACGCTGTTTCGGCTTAGTCGTCGTCGTCCAAGAAGAGCATTTGAAGGAGGAGAGCTGCCTCAGGCCGTGACGGGCCTGGAGAGCTTAGTGACATATGAATCACGGGCCAAGAATCTAGGCCCTCCCGAAAACCCAACTCATGATAAAAGCCAGTCCATTGAAGGTCGAGCCTTCTTCTTCTTCTTTGTGTTGGGTTTCGTAGATATTCTTGGGAAAATTATCTAAAAGGTCCTAAACTTATTGTATATTAGTCAATTCAATCATCAACCTTTTAATTGTACTAATTTAGTCATAAAATTTTTGATAATTTTTTTTAACATTTCCTTTAATTTTTCTGAAATTTTTATAATGTTTTTGAATTTTTTTTTTCTTTCCAGCTTTCTCTGGCTGGTTGTTGACTTGAGGCGATGGCCTGTGAAGTCGACCTCACCAACCTTAGGCCAAGCTTAACCTCGCCGTCATTGAGTGAGGTTGGCCTTGCTAGCCTTTAGCAAGGTCGACCTCGCCATGCCACTAGTGAGGCTTGACCCTCGCCCAAGGCTAGCCAGGCTTGACCACGTTAGATTCGGCAAGGCTAAGCCTCACTTGTGACCAACAAGGCTTGACTCATGCCAAATCCGGCAAGGCTCGACCCTTGCCAGTCTAGCCACTGAAGAGGCTGACCTCCTTTTGGATGATAATGTCTACCTCACCAGTGGTCTATGAGGGCAAGCCTTGCTCAAAGTCACCTTGCTGACCTCTCCAAGGCCCAACGACTTGTCGGAGGAAAAAGAAAAAGGAAAGGGAAAAGCAAAAGTAATAAAAAAAAATTAGAAAATTTATAAAAAAAAAATTAAAAAATGTAAAAAAATATATATGTCTACATTAGCATTGGCCATGCCACGTAGGACGTTTAGCATTGATTAGACTGCTACGTCAGCTATTTCCGCCAAAAATTGGTCGGTATGACTGAATTGGCAAATCATTAAAAGATTTAAGACTAAATTGACAATTCATCAAAAATTTAGACTAGATTATTATAGTTGAAAGGTTTGGAACTAAATTAGCAAGTTATCAAAAGGGTTAGAACTAAATTGGCACAATAAAAAAGTTTAGGACTAATTTGGCCGTCGTACATTAGATTTAGGACTTTTAGACAATTTTCCCAATATACTTTGATAGCATCCAAATTCTTGAGGTTCCTCATTAATTTAAGGTTTTCGCTTGGCTTTTGGGAAAAGTATCGAAAAAGTCATAAATCTATTACATTTGTATCAATTCAATCTTAAACCTTTAATTGAACCAATTTAGTCATAAACATTTTCACATTTGTACCAATTGAGTCCATTTGGCCAATTTAAGTCAGAAATCACTAACATGGACGTCGGTGCTGACGTGGACATTTTAAAATAATTTTAAAATAAATTTTTGAATTTTTACATATTTTTTTCTCTGTCTTTAAACTTTTCTGAAAATTTTCTTTTTTATTTCCTTTTTTCTCTTTTTTTTTTTTAATTTTCTTTTCCAAGCTACTATTCATCTTCTTCCATATGATGGCTTCATCTCCTTCTGCTCCTTTTGCTTCATCCCCTAGAACATCCACGGGCGAGGGCGTCACGTCCCTTGCCAGCCACAGTCGCTTGGGGCTGGCAAGCGACGCACTTACCTGGCCCAGATCTGGTGAGGGCATGGCGGCCCTTGCTCACAAATGTGTTCTTGGCGATGAAGTGGAAGGAGTTCGAAGAAGATGAACAGTAGCTTGCCAAAGAAAAGAAAAAAAAGAAAGAAAGGAAATAAAAAATAAAAATTTAAAACATTATTAAAAATGTCCACGTCAGCGCCGATTATGCCACGTAGGATGGCCGGCGCCCACATTAGCGATTTCTACCTTAAATTGGTCGGATGGATTCAATTGGTACTAATGTGAAAAGGCTTAGGATTAAATTGACCAAATTGAAAGATTTATGATTGAATTGATATCAATACAATAGGTTTATGACTTTTTTGATACTTTTCCCCTTGAATTTTCCTATGTAAATTGTGGTACCCCTTTTAACCTTCATCCCTCAAAGAGGTCATCTTCTCCTTCCTAACTATCCCCTCTATTTGCAGAAATTTCCTTCTCGGCTAATTCCGAGAACATTTCAAAGATTCGGAGTCGAAACGATATGTGATGCCGCCCGCCCTCTGGCAATTAGATGCTTAGGGCATACACTCTGCTCTCCACGGAATTTTCTTCGTTTGACCTTCGATTCGTCCCGAGCCAAGACGCCGCCCCTCTTTAATTTTAATTCAACATTAGTGTTTTGCGTCCACCGATGCTCATCATCCACGGTCTACACTTTCACAGATCCTGATCCATCATATCTTCACTTGAAAACTGGAAAGATGGCGGCACGCTTAAGATATTGGAAAAGTTATAAAAAGGCTTTAAATTTATTGTAATTGTGTCGATTCAATTATAATTATTTTTTTTGTCAATTTAGTCCTAAATATTTTACATTTGTGTCAATTCAGTTCATTTGGCCGGCTGGCACTGACGTGGCAATTTTTCATTATACTCAACTTGGCCATTACAAAACATGAAACGAAAAATAATTCTTCTAGGTTTATCTTTTGACCTCTAATCTAGTGGGCGGCTGATGATCCTACCATACTACAATCTTCGCATGTTCATGTCCCGAAATGGGATTCATGGTGCAATCTTCACGAGATGTTTGTCGAACAGTTTCACCCACCTCGATCCTTTCAGCAATGCGTGAGGAACTCGGATGCCCATTGCGATATCAATGGTTCTATAGTAATATGATATTGACGATGATTGAGAAAGGTTACATGGATGTATCGAACTGCTGGGGATTTGTCGTTTTGTGTTGACTTTGATTTAAGATCGATATCTAGCTTGCAATAACACAGTCATTAAAGCTTTTATAGCTGGCCGGTTGAAATTGAAATCAATCTATATGCTTATTAAAAACAATTGCATCTTTATATGTACACATATATGCTGATCAAAAGCAACTCTTACCTTCCTTTTTGTCCACTTCAAATGTCTAGTAACAACTCCTAAGATTATTGGATCTTGAAAGACAACTCGCCAAAAAAAACAGAGAGGCAATGATTCCGCCGGTACCTAAACTTTCATCCTTTTTACATTCGTTCAATTAAAGTGCCTCAACTTTTCAGATGTGGGCTAATGGGAGGCCTTTCTTAAAATTGCGCATGGAAAATGCCAACTTGGATACTATTTTCATTATATAGTCATTGGTTATCTACTTACAACATCCGATGTCACATCTTTAGATGATGCCATGTCAGTAGAAACGTATTGGATGGTTAAAATCGTCTAAGTTGACACTCTCTCTTTCCTCACCATCCAACACCTAAACGGGCACGTCACGATTTTTGCTAGGTGAACGAGCCACATAAAAGGAGAAAAAAAAGTGCATTTTTCGAAAGATGGATCTGAAATGTTGAATCGTTGACTAATGGTTATGAAAAAATTAGCACAGAAATTATGCGATAAAGCAGAAGCAA
>BCNH02000007.1:3055053-3080521 GCA_001662345.2 Metrosideros polymorpha var. glaberrima | reverse complement strand
CACTAAGACTTGTCCAATTTACAGTCAGTTCCTCGCTAAAACTAAGGATAAGAAAAATGCTGGAAAAGACCCTTCATGTGAGTTTTCCAAAGGCTCAAGGATGACCCATCATCAGATATGGTCACCATCTCTGTTTTGCTGCTGAAGATTTCACATCAAACACAAGCTTCCTGCAGAGAGGGCATGTGAACTGGGACCTCTCCAGCCACCTCTCAATGCAGTCCATGTGGAACACATGGCCACATCTATGGAGCTTGCTCACCAGGTCCTCTCCCTCATAATCCACCAAGCAGATGGAGCAAGTCTTCTCCTGATCACCACCTTCTTCCTCTCCTTCTTCTTCTTCACCAGATTTCTGCAGATCTTGAAACCTACCCACCGGGAGCTGGAAACTGCAGCAGCTCTCCTGGGGTTGACACTTGCAAAAGATGAAGGCAAGGACTCTTGAAGTGGCTCTCCTCAGCTGCATAAGGGGAAGCCACATGCAAGTGTAGAAGATCAACATAGCTGTGGAGACCCCAGATTGTGCATACACTAGGCAATACATTTTCTTGGACTCTTTCTTTTTGCCTCTCTCTCTCTCTCTCTCTCTCTCTCTCTCTGGATTTCAAGAGGGTTTTTTCTTTTCTTTTTCTTTTTTCTGGGTGTGTGTGATTGATGAAGTAATCATCAAAGCAGAGGTTGATGAGAGCAAGGTAGGGAAGAATGTGCTCCTATATATAGCAGATGGGCAGCAAGTCAAGAATGCTTTTCTTGTTAGTTTAATGTCTTTTGTTCTCGGGGATGGATTATACAAAATTCTGGGTAGATAGGCTCTGACTTTACAGAGATTATTTTATTCTCTAACATAATTTAATTAAAGGTTTGAAATATTTAGGGGGATGCTCCAACAGAAGCAGTAATTTAATGGGGGGGTGTTAGTATTTTAAGGTTGTCATCGAACATTGAACGCGGCGGAGATGCAGGGACGGCGCCGACCCCACATTCCCCGATTCCCATGTTTAAAAATTGATTCCTGACAAACAACATATGGCCTAATTCACTTGTAAAGCATTCTGGCCCAAAAGGAAAAGGAAATTTTTTTTTTAAAAAATCACTAAAGAATCATTGACAAAACAATGTTTTAGGTTTGCTTAATGCTTCATCATACAGTTTTTTTTATTTTTTATTGGCTTACTTGAGGAAAAAGTACCAAAAAAGTCATAAACCTATTATATTGGTACAAGTTTAATCCTAAACCTTTTAATTTGACAAATTTAGTTTAAACATTATGCATTTGTGCCAATTTAATTCATTTTGTCAATTTTGGTCGAAAATCCCTAACATGGACGTCAAGCATTTTATGTGACACGACCGAAGTTGAAATGGACAAATTTTACAAATTTTAAATATTTTTCTGATTTTTTTCTTTTTCCCTTTTTTTCATTGTGGTCGACGATGGCTTGGGCGAGGCACGTAGGCCACAATGAAAATGAGGAAAGAAAATATAATAAAAAATTTCATAAAATTTTTTTAAAAATTGCAACGTTTGTCTATGTTAGCACCGGTTGTGCCACATAAGATGAGTGGAGTCTATGTTAACAATTTTCTGGCCAAAATTGATTGGATGAATTAATTTGGCAAAAATGCAAAAGGTTTAGGATGAAATTGGTCCAATCGAAAGTTTAGGACTAGATTGGTATCAATACAATAGGTTTATGACTTTTTTGATACTTTTCCCGGCTTACTTCATCCCTATTATTTGCTTTATAAGTCAGTAAAGTATACTTGGTAAATAATTTTTACCAAATCCAATCGGATCGAAGTTCTCACGGCAATTAAATGCTCTAGCTCTTTTATTAGTGGGAAAAAAATTCCTTTTGTTGGCCGGTTGTTATCGGTATAGAAGGGATCAGAGATTTAGAAGGTGACATAAGAGCGACAACAAAAATGCTTACCACCTCTGGAATCCACCTCAAGACATATGGTACATGATCTAAAGATGCTCACCATCTAAGAAATTCAAATTATAATGTGATTCGCCACTTCATGGTTGCTCTGCTATCTTCAATTTTAATTTCCGAAATAAAGTCAACCCCTAAAGAAAAAAAAAATGAAGGTTGAGATTGAGACTTACATACTCGGAACTTGGACATGAACCTTGACTTCCACTCAACTTTTATTTTTTTCGGAAATAATATCTTCAAATGATTCTTAGTTCCATCGGTTTGTCTGCTGCATGATCTAATTCTTCCACTTTAAGCATTTGAAAATTCGTGAAAGTCAACTCAATTTAATCTATTCATCAATCTACCATTAGAAAACAGGGGAAAAAAAAAGGGTTAAAGGTCAAGTCCAAACGCCAACTCTTCTTCTGCGCATGGCCGAGGCAGGACCATTAGAAACATGACAGGCCATGCATACCGTATGAAATTATTAAATAGTGTCGTTATAATGAAATTACAATGAAATTTGTCAACGCTCATCAAATGATTTGATGTAGATAAGGAGATGTGTCAACGCTCATAAAGAGTAGAGTGGCAACTAATGGAAATAATGTGCGAATGGTAGCAAGTATTTCGAACAAACAGAAAAATTGCGCAACAAATCCTAAACCTTATATACGGAACGCGATTAAGTCCTAAATATATCCATTGATTTGATCAAGTCCTGAACCTTTATCGAAAAAGTGCAATTGGGTTATAAACTTTTAAATCGATTCAATACTTCATCAAAAAAATGCAATTAAGCACTACAAGTATGTTGGAAAGTGCAATTTAAGGATGCCACATAAGCACTTTTTGAATAACACGCGAGCAATTTCTAGGTATAGTTCATAAAAGAAAATTTGATTGCACTTTTTTTTTTATAGAAGGTGTATCTAAAGGTTTAAGATTGCATTTCGTACATAAGGTTTAGGACTTCCTATGTAATTTTCCATCAAACAAACAATAGAAACCAATATGAACAAAGATAATTAGAGTGGTGATGAAAAGAGCTTGGTTGGCAATTCATAGTGGTTCGGCCTCTTACCTACTCCGCTCTCTAATCCCTTTTAGCTATTATCATTCTCATTACTCCAAAAGTTATTGCCGCCAAATAAAAAATAAAAATCCCAAACTTACCAAATCCTTATTGATTGGTATCCACTCATCTATCCAGCTTTTACACTTCCCCAAAAGTGTATCAATCTATTATAATTATAATAGTAATATACAAGATACAAGTAACTAGAACAATAGGGTAACCCTAGCGGCCGCAAGCAAGATTACCCCATATTTTAATAAAATCCCTCTTTCCTTCCCGATCTTTCTTGATTGTGGGAAGAAATCTTGATTTTCCTTCTATCGATGCAAGAACACCCACTCAAGTCACAATCATGAATTAATGATCTATACCCATTAGGGGCAATTTTAGGCCAAGATCTAATAGCCCCACCTCAATGTAACAGTCCCTCTCTCTCTCTCTCTCTCTCTCTAGCCATGTAACAAAAGCCGACCAAATCGCAGAAATCTTCTTGGGTGTTGGAGACCTGGTTCTTGGAGGGTGAGTCGTGGCCTCGGAGATGATTAGTTTAGTGAAGGTGGGAGATGGTTGTGATTAGTTTAGTGGGTGCGCTTTCTATAAACAAATACACACCCCACGGTTATGGAGATGCAACATCTTCCGAAACTTGCTCTTTCACTTTTCTCATTCTTCTTTCTTTCTTTCTCTGCAATTAAACTATGGAAAGACCACGTGGAATCCACAACCAGCGCAGCTAAAATGGACAGCCCCAATTTCATGGATTGCTCCTGTTATGACCCGGATGCGTTGGGATAGATGTATCTTCGTTTATACTGTTGCGAAAGAACCACGTGATGCCCACCGTCCGGTTTGACTTGAATCGCATTCCATGTTGTCTGAGAAAAAACAAATGGAGGCCTCCCGGGGATTCTCGATATTCTGTTACGAAGGCACTTCACCACAGAAGAGGTAGAAAGCTACCATTTGGGGCTTCTGTTGCCAATCATGTAATCAAGCGGGTTCCACGAATGCGTTACTTATTTTTACATGCCAGTATCCGCACGCTCAAGTCCCCTCAATTGGAATAGTAATTTTTTTTTGCATGTCCCCGATAGTACCTTTTAATTGCTTTACGTCTAAGAGATCCCAAGATCCGAACTAGGTCTTGAACAAAACAATTTAAAGACTTACTTAGGTCCTAAATATATCTTCGTTAATACTTTGTGAAAGAACCACGTGATGCCCACCGGCCGGTTTGACTTGAATCGCATTCCATGTTGTTTGAGAAAAAAAAGGGGAGTCTCATGTGGATCCTCGGTATTCGGTTATGATGACACCTCATTACAGAAAAGGTAGTAAGCTACCATTTGGGGCTTCCGTGACCTATCCTATAATCAGTCGGGCTTCACGGATGCATTACTTATTTTTACGTGCCAGTGCTCGCACGCCCAAATCCCCCCAATTGAAATAATACCTTTTTCTTGCTTGTCCTCGACAGTACTCTCTAATTGCTTTACGTCCAAGGGATCCTGAGATCCGAACAAAGTCTTGAACGAAACAATTTAAAGACTTACTTAGGTCCTAAATATATCTTCATTTATACTTTGCGAAAGAACCACGTGATGCCCACCGTCCGGTTTGACTTGAATCGCTTTCCATGTTGTCTGAGAAAACATGGAATTTCTCCCTTCGTCATCACCCGATCCTCAGTTCGATACGAAGAGAGCAGAACATCCGAGGTTGAGGCAATCGGTAAATGCCATGGACATGAAGACACTTGTTCAGAGAGTTCACTGTTTAGCTAAGCGAAAAGAGAAAGACTACAACATGAGCAAGAGCAAAGACACGCTAACCAAAGGGAAACTACAAAAAAAAGTTTTAAATTTATTGTATTGGTACCAATTAAGTCTTAAACATTTTTTTTTTTATCAAAGTTTTAAATATTTCAAATTTGACCAATTTAATTCTAAACCTATTTCACATTAGTACCGATTAAGTCTATCCGACCAATTTAAGCTGGAAATTACTATCTTGGATTCTGACCGTCCTACGTTGCATGGCCTGCGCTGACATTAATAATTTTAATAATTTTTTGAATTTTTTTTCCTTCTCCTTCCTTTGGCCTGTGGCTGGTCACCGGGCATGGTCGCAGGCTAAAGGAAGGATAAAGAAAAAAAGAAAGGGAAAAAAGGAAAATTTTAAAAAAATTCAAAAAAATTATTAAAAATTATTTATGTCAACGCCGACCGTGCCACATAATCTATGGAAGCAATTTCTGGCCTAAATTGGCCAAATTGACTGAATTGGTACCAACGTGAAAATGTTTAGGACTAAATTGGTCGAATTGAAAGGTTTAGAATTGAATTGGTACTAATGTAACAGGTTTATGACCTTTTTGAAACTTTTCCCGCTCGGCAAAAGATACATCAGTCGGGTCTAAACCAAATAGCTATCGGCCTGCTTAGTGCCAAGTTAACAATGCTGATTATATATGTCAGAAGGCACAATCGAAAGAAACCCATTTCCACTATCGGATTGAACAATTTCAAAAGCCTGTTATTCATGAAATTGACCCTCGTAACACAGTCAAACGCCACTCTTGCGCCGAGAGAGATTACAAAGCTGCCGAGGGAGATTAGTCGTTTTGATTGTCTCCGAAACAGGAAACGAGAGGGGAACGGATAGTCTTCTTGTGAGTGCACTGTTTTGAAATTTTAGAATATGAACACAATTAAGAAAACCCAATTCCCCTAGAGAATTGAAGAATCCAGAAACCCTATTATTCACGACAAACAACCTCATCACCCATGAATTGAGTCTCACACACACTCGTGCTAAGAGAGATTACAAGTTCTTGCAGAGAATTGTGTTTCCGAATTGGCAAGCTGATGACTAAACTCCAATTGAGTTGTAGAGAGAAACGGGTTGTCTTCTTAGTTTGTGACACACATCTTGAACTTCAGGAAATGAGTATTTGTATTGTCTTAGATTTCTATTTTTTAAAATTTATTTGGTAAACTTAGGATGAAATCATTACTCGTATTCAGAAATGAAATGGAAATTCAAAATCAGGAATAAGTAATCCTCAAGTTCCCGCATTTCATAAGGTAAATCAAATATATTTTGAATGATTAATAATTATTTGTTACTTATTATATACGAAGGCATTGCCTAGTTCCTGTCAAATAACAAAGCAAATGATTATAACTTCAACAAATAATTATTATCACAAGTATAATTGAACTCAACAATTTAATCATATTTGAAGCTTAATTCATCATTTTTGGGGGTTAGATGGAAATAATAGAGATCTGAGACAGGTATGCCATCCTATTTTAGGGGCTCAGGTCTACTAAACTTTATGATTCATAGGATTCATACAGAATGGCAAGTGGAGAGCATCCTTGTGGAGTCGCCCAATCTTATCAGGTTTTGAGGAGAGTAGAGAGTGTTTAGAAGAGTATTGAGAGAGGAAAGTATATGAAATTCAAGCTCTTAGCCAATCATTTCCATGGACGGATTACACGTCTAACAAATATAAAAGACCATTGTTCACCATTAGTTTAACAAAAAATTACACGTTTCCTATTAGATTAGTGAAGCGTGTGCTTGAATGTAATTGTCCAATGGAATGCTCTCACATATCAATAATTCACTGAAAATTGTGTGAATTATTTGGATAGTAGTCCAAAAAGTTATAAATCTATTATACAGCGGGTAATTTGGGCAAGGCAAGGGCCACCAGCGGACCAAGATACCGACGGTCGGTAGAGGAAAATAGGAAAAAAAAGGAAAGAACAGAAAAGGAAAAAAAATTGAAAAATTTAAGGGTGATTACTAATCACTGATTAGGTTATATTTGGGTCAAGTCTTGGTCAAATCATAAGGAACACGCTGCCTTCACATTCGGTCCCGACCTAAAACATTGTCAAACCCTAGTGATTAGGTCAGAGTATAGTATAAAGTCTCCTCATGTATGGATGGCATCCCGTTTCGAATAACAACGCTTCTTTCTCCATCTCTCATCCCTTAGATCGAGGGCAAGGTTTTTCTCATTGAACTAAGAGTCTTGTCCACACATTCAAGAAGACGGCACACATTCATTGTCATTCAATATCGTAACGAATGACAACTACCACCGTACTGTAAATCACACGGGCATGAATATCTTCATCTATCTAAGATCGGAATGCACATTCAAATATGAACTACCCTCGAATTGCATCATGTTTCATATGAATCTAATTTTCCAAACATCATAAAATTGGGGTTCCGAGTTCATATCATATACAATGATAAAATGTAGGGACTTGATAACTGTCAGAATGTTCCTTGATATAGGAAATTTTATGTGCAATTAACAAAATTTTTGTGGTGTCAAGAGAAAATGATAAAAATCTTCCAAGGAAGTACTTGTGAGGACGAGTTGCGGAAGAATGTTGGCATTCTTGATAATTGGTAATTTGCAGCATTGAAACTCTTCGAAGCTGATGTTGATGTCTCTCGATGAACAAAATTCATGTCATTTAGTGAGATAACATACGGATTCTGATCGAAAGCAAGATGTGTGGAGAGTATAATAAAAGTTCTCCTTACAACGAGAAGGATCAATCCGTTACAAATTAGAATCCTATGCATCATTTTAGATATAGACCTTAAGAGCGAGCTTGTTATAGTATACTTATATAGATCCTTAGGATATCGTTCTCGTAATTTCGAAAATCATTGTTCAAAATTGTAATGACGTACTTTTCATCACGATTTATCCCAGAATTAACATAGAGTTTTAGGACCCTTTACGTCTCAAGTAAAGATTGTCGATACCCTCTACTACACTCGAGTCTGTATGGATTAGGTCCATCGCAATTGTAAATACCGCGAGTCCAACTCGAGTGATTTTATACATTGAACGGTTGGATTGGATCTGTAGACTTACAACTAGGCAGAAAATCCTGCAACGAGGAGGGGGACAATCCCAGTAAAATTGCCAAGAATATGTTTTCCCTCCGACAAATAGTCGAAATCAAGAGCACGCGACGATAAGAGTCTTTCAATGTTGCTGCCGAATGCGGTGCTACTGCCTTGACCTTCATCCATAGCACCACGAGCACAAATAGGTCAGCCACCTCTCCAAGGTCCATGATCCCAATCGACCTTATCAGTGACCTTATTCCATCATGGGCGCGGTCATGAGAGAGAGAGAAGGGGGCTGAGGTTTAGCGATTGATGGCTAGCGTTTGGCGGAGCAACGGCCCTGACGGTGGCAGGGGCTTTGCATATCAAAGTAGGGGAAAATTAGGGTTTATGTTATCCTCACTTTTAGAAATCCTCTTTTCGACCCTACCCTAAAGGCACATGTAAACACTGCAAAATTCCAAGCATTTTAAACTGAATATTAAGACAATTTCCGTGAAAAATAAGCGAAAGAAAATCAAGAGAAGAGACCGACGCAGATCTCTGCAACTTCCTGCTTGTTTTTATCTCCTTGTTGCCACACGAAAAAGACATTGTTAAAATTTGAATATGTGCGGAAGCATGGTGTTAATATGGATGATAGTTTGTGGTTAGTAATGTGTAAGTGTGTATGTTTAGGATATAGTTGGTAGAGAATGGATAGGAGTCAAGATAATAGTTATGTGTTCAAGGTTATGAGAGAGGAAATATAGTTTATTTAGTTTTTGGTAGAAATGGGTAATACAAGAAGTTGGAGGAGGTATTGGTGTTGGGCATAGGATGGGATTTATCTTCTGGATTGACAAAATGCTGGATCTCAGCAACAGTGAATTCATGGATGATCATAAGACCACGGCAAGGAGAAATTAGAATGAATCGTAGATTGAAACACAAGTGCCCGATGAAGATAACGACAATATCTCGAATACAGCATTGGAGACCACGTCTTCAGCCCATTGACTTACAAGACAGTCGAATCTTACGGGTAATGCAGTCTTAAGACAAGTTATGCTATGCAATAGTATCAGGGCAGACATCATGCATAAAACCCAAGCATGTGGACATGCAAGAGTTAGGATGATCAGAAAGAACGATGCACAACCTCTTCTCTGTAAGCCTGGCCGATATGTGCAGTAGAACAGGGGAGCCTATAGCCGTTATCCTCATATACCCATCACGAAGACAGTAAAACCAAAGGCTAAAATAACATTTTCGAAAAAGGAAGTTAATTAGCTTGAAGTCTACACCATTGGCATGACAGTGTGACATCCTTGGTGTACTTAGCCCAGCTAGAAAACGAGATGCGCCTATGGACGTTGGAATCATCAACTTAAACGGATAGGGATCGGAGAGAGGATTTTTGGTGTCTGGAGCTGTGATACCATATTCTTTTTATCTTGGCACCCAATTCACCAGCAGAAAGAAGATACTAACGTGCAAGTACGTGCGTGAGTTCCATAGTCTTCTCTGGACTAATGCTCAAATCCTTTCGGAGCATCTCATCCCAAAAATCTTTGAGCAGATGGTGAGCTTGGTGGCAAGTCCCAGTTTTCTCATCCTTCGCCATAAGGGCAGTAAAGTTGTCCACCCGACCTGCCAGAACTCCAAGACGTTCGACTGGATGGTGCTGCTGGCCGGACCGTAGTCATAGATCCCGTCGACAACCCAGTAACTCTTGGGCAAGGCAATGTAGAAAAGGCGGTGCTCGAGCGTATCGAGCACCATCTCACGGAACACCTCCCTGGTGAGGGCGCCGTTGCCGTTGCCGGCGAGGGTTTTGCGGAGCGAGTGTTAAGAGCGTTCCATCGCGGGAGAGGTCGGGGGAGTCGGAGAGAGAGGGAGAACGCGGGATTGAGAGAGAAGAATTTTTTCGTTCAGGGTATTTGAGAGGG
Source organism: Metrosideros polymorpha var. glaberrima (assembly GCA_001662345.2). Lineage (NCBI taxonomy): Eukaryota > Viridiplantae > Streptophyta > Magnoliopsida > Myrtales > Myrtaceae > Metrosideros > Metrosideros polymorpha. Next base: position 3,070,691 of record BCNH02000007.1, on the reverse strand, counting down.
GGGTTTAAGTGGGGCTATTTTTAGGATTCTTGCGAATTTCATGGAAATTGTGATTATTTCCATGGACGGATTACACGTCTAACAAAAAATGAAAGGCCATTTGTTCCCCGTTAGTTTAACAAAAAAAGAATTACACTTCCCCTGTTGGATTAGTGTACGACTGTGCTTTGAACTTCATTGTCTAGTGGAATGCTCTCCCATAATCATGCACGAAAAATTATGTGAATTACATGGATAGTTGTCCAAAATATCATAAACCTATTATGGCTAACAATTTAGGCAAGGCAAGGGCCGCCAGCCCGATGATTGGCAAAGGGAAATAAGAAAGAAAAGAAAAGAAAAGAAAATTTAAGGGTGACTACTAATCACTATTAGGTTATATTCGGATTAGGTCTCGGTTGGGTCATAAGAAACACATTGCCTTCACATTCGGTCCCAACTAGAACCGACCCGAATCGTTGTCAAACCCTAGTGATTAGGTCAAAGTATATCATAAAGTCTCCTCATGTACAGATGGCATCCCGTTTCGAATAACAACATTATTTCATTCTCCATCGCTCGTCCCTTAGATAGAGGGCGAGGTTTAGCCGCTACTCAGACACTCGGCGTCCATTGATTTCCAAGAAACTAACTGAGCTTTCACACCCCATATCCTTCATTTAAGTGCATGCTGCTAGTTGAATGATTTTCAGGTCTAATGATGCACATTCTCATTGAACTAAGAGTCTCGTCCACACTTTCATGAGGGCGAGGCTTCCACCGTCCAAGAAGACGGCACACATTCACTCATTGTCATTCAGTGTAATGAATGACAACTATCGTCGTATCGTAGATCACACGGGCATGAATATCTTCATCTGTATAAGATCGGAATGTGTGTCCAAATATGAATTACCCATCGAATTGCGTCGTGTTTCATATGAGTCTACTTTTTTCGAACAACTTAAAATCGGGGTTCTGAATTCATATCATAAGTAACGATAAAATGTAGGGACTCGATAATGGCCAGAATGTTCCTTGATATAAGAAATTTTATGTGCAATTAACAAAATTATCGTGGTGTCAAGAGAAAATGATAAAAATCTTCCAAGGAAGTACTTATGGGGACGAGTTGAGGAAGAATGTTGGAATTCTCAATAATTGGTAATTTGCAGCATTGAAACTCTTCGAAGCCGATGTTTTTGTCTCTTAGTGAGATAACGTACGGATTCCAATCAAAGTAAAATGCGTGGAGAGTAATAAAAGTTCTCCTTACAACGAAAAGGATCAATGCGTTACAAATTAAGATCATATGTGTCGATTTTAAATATAAACTTTAAAAAAAGAGTTTGTTATATAAACTTAAGATCGATCACGTTGACCATTGGACCCATTGGAAGCGCCTCAAGATTGAAACACACTGGGCGGGTGGATGACGATGATCGCGTTAGACCCACCAACAATCGTCCCCGGAGACGAATGGCTCAGATGAATAAGGTAGATGGTGAACTGCGATCGATTGCGGTGATTGTGAATCAACACACATCAACACAAGACCGATCAGAAGCGACTCAAATCTAAGAAAGAAAAACAAACTATAAGGAAACACATTCATAAAACGATTAATAAAATTGTGAAAAAACGTGCCGAATATCCATTTGAATCACTGATCGTGCGAGATATATCACGTAAACGAACATATCCGAATTTCCATAGATTAAATGCCTCGATTTGCAACCTTGAGAAGGAATTCGCACGCTGATTTCGAGTCTGTGGAAGAAAGGAAAAAATGTTGGTGTTTTTCTCTGTTGTAAAGTAGTGAAAAAATGAAGAACGTAACTCCCCTTTAGAAGTTATATACTTTTCAGGTAACTGCCTTTAGCAGTTACTCAAGGCCATGGGCTTGGACTGGGTTAGTCCAACATTTGTGGCCCACTCATAACCCAATCCATAAAACCATAATCTCCCACTCGCTTATGATGGGTTAAATATACCTCTCTCCTCTTTGCAAAATTCATATTGACAAATAATTCATGCGACCAGCATACTCTGAGAGCTCGTTGCCATACATCTGTTAGGAATATACGACAGCTCATATTAGACAGGTTTCCTTAGAGTAGATTTAATATGCAGTACCCTAGATCAATCAGTCACATATATATATCTCTTGATCTCTTTAAGTATGATATATTATATTCACAACTATGATCGACAAATAATCATAATTGATCGACTTGTGAACATACAATCAAAATGTGACATTAACCGTAAATCGATCTTCCTCTTCCTCAAACCTCTCGATTTCAGTCTAGTTCGCTTTTCCAGAAATGCCCCATTAAATCGAATCATTCATGATCATTGGCAATACCTTAAGATAGCAAACACTGAATAAAAACTTTGAGAATGAGTCAAAGTCGTGAAGGCACTAAATGAGAAACTCTTTTCCTCAAGAGTCTCACACGGCTTAAAAGTTGAGGTTAAAACTTTTGCCAACTCTTATTGGTCGTCTCATGCATATGTAGTACGAAATACGTATTACGATATTCTCTCTTTCCCCATGGAGTGTATGTATTTACACTTAATACCGTACAAATGATAGGTCAAATACTCCTAATGTTTAACTTGAGTTTATAAATCTACTCTCTTCAAAAAAATTCATCAGAACTCACATCTTGCATTATAGACAGGTAAAGTGAAATATATAAGTTATTTCACTTTCAGACATAATAAATATTATGTGCTCATCTTAACCCCATGTTAAGACGACATCAATATTTTAAGCTTGAATTCTCAATTATCACATAGACAATAAGCTAAAAATTGTCTTATCTCTATTCATCACACAGTAAATAGAGACAATTACCCGTGTGAATGGGTTAATCTCTCATCTGTCTGACATACCTTTCAATATAATGCACAAAGTATTAAGATGCATAAATATCAATTTATCTCATAGGCATTAATGATAACATCAAACTTTATTAACAATGAACATTAGGGGATAAACAATATTCAATACATCAGACTCTACGCAGTCCTAGAGATTTTACATAATTATATAAAACATCTCTAAGAATCGGCTTTGTCATAGGATCTGCTATCATTCTTTGCGTAGATATGTATTGTACGTTCATTTCTTTTCGTGCCATCATGTCTTTAATATAGTTGTATATGATGTCTATATGTTTGGTCCTACAATAGAAGTTGGGATCATTGGCGTAAGCTGTTGTTGCTTGGCTATCACAATGTACCAATATCGACGTTGCAGCATTTCCAATAATACATAAATGATCCAAAAATCTCTTAAGCCAAACACCTTCTTGTGATGCCGCTAAGAGTGCCACAAATTCGGCTTCCATTGTTGATAATGCTATACACTATTGCTTCTTACTGCTCCAAAATATTGCGTCATTATTTAGTAAGAACACATGCCCAGAGGTAGATTTCCTCTCATCTAAATCTCTTCCCCAGTCAGCATCAGTATAGCCTTTAAGGTGCAGATCATTTCCTTGATAACTCAACGAATAATCAGCAGTAGCTTTCAGATACCTCATAATTCTTTTAACGGCACAGTAATGTGCTTGACCTGAATTGGATTGGTATCTACTAACCATTTCAACTGCAAAACATATACATATCATTGCATACATTAATTTCCCAATAGCACTAGCATAAGGAACATGTTTTATTTGTTCATATTCTTGTGGAGATTTAGGACATATTTTAAAGCTTAATCCTTCATCTTTCGCAATATGAGTATCTATGGGTTTACAATTTTGCATGCGAAATCGTTCAAAGACTTTGTTTATATATGTCTTTTGCAAAAGAGATAGTAATTTTTTTGAACGATCTCTTGAAATCTTAACTCCAAGGATATATGCAGCTTCACCCATATCTTTCATCTCAAAATTGGAAGATAACCAATTCTTAGCCGTATTTACTAACTCCATATTACTTCCGACAATTAGTATATCATTTACATATAAAGATAAGATCATAAACTTATCTTTGAATCTTTTGATATATACGTAGCGATCCTTATCGATCATTACAAAATCATATGCCACTATGGTATTATGGAAACGTATATACCACTGTCTCGAAGACTTCTTAAGGCCATTTATCGATCTCAAAAGTCAACAAACCTTTTGCTCTTGGCCTTTTGTAAGGAAACCAACAGGTTGTTCCATATAAATCTCTTTATCTAATTCTCTATTGAGAAACACAATCTTTACATTCATTTGATGTAATTCTAGATCCATAATAGCCACTATTGCCAAGATAAGGCGAATCGAGGTAAATCTAACTACAGGAGAAAAAGTTTCTTCAAAGTCAATTCTTTCTTGTTGATTATACTCTTTTGTCACTAGGCGAGCCTTATATCTTTCAATTGAGCCATTAGCTTTACGCTTTATCTTAAGAATCCATCTGTTCCTAATGGCTCATCATCCTTTTGAAAGATCAACCAATTCCCAAACTTGGTTTGATTCCATCGACTCCATTTCTTCTTTTATTGCACTTATTCACTTTTCCTTATCTGGGCATGATAGAGTCTCATTTACATTTCTTGACTCATCCTTTTTTTGTGGAGTGACTATGAAAGTTTCTCCTTTAATGTTAAAACGTTGACAGGGAATGCCTTTGTGACTTGTTCGTCGAATAGGAGATTGTACGCTTGGTACATCATTCTTCATTACGCTCTCACTCGGATTAGATAATGATAGTATCGTCTGATCAAATGGTTGTATTTGAGACTGGTTCGGGACTAATATCTCACTTCTCACATTGCTTCTACTGGGTTATTATCATGATTCAAGGTTTCGAATAGGGAGTAGTCCTATCCTATTTCGCCATTCTTAAGAAATTCATTATTTAAGAATATGGCATATCGTGATTTGAATTCAGTTACACTTATAGTTTCTTGTTCACCTATGAACATATACCCATTCGAGTTCTCTGAGTATCTTATGAAAATACTATTTTGCCTCACGGACCCAATTTTTCATATTTGTGGGAGGTCTCATGATTATAGGCAGCACAACTCCAATGTTTAAGAAAATTCAAATCAAATTTTCTACATATCTATAACTCATATAGAATAGAAGTAACTGATTTAGAAGGCACATGATTAAGTACATAGGTAGCAGTCAACAAAGCATTACCCCAAAATGTAATAGGTAGTATCGCTTGTGCCATCATAGAACCATTTCCATGAGGGTTCTATTTCTTCTCTTTGCAACACTATTTTGTTGATGAGTATATGGAACAAACAATTGTCTTTTTATTCCCCTTTCATCATATAAATTTCTAAACTCATCAAATAAGTAATCTTAACCTCGATCGGACCTTAATGCTTTTATCTTCTTGTCTAACTGATTTTCTACTAAGCTCATAAATTTCTTAAAATAACTCAATGCTTCAGACTTATGAGAAATTAGATTGACATGTTCAAATCGAGTATAATTATCTATGAAAGTGATGAAGTAAACAGCACATGCTTTGCTCTCACATTTATTGGACCACGTATGTCTTTGTGGATTAGTTGCAAAGGAAATTCAGTTCTTGCTCCTTTTCAAATTGTTTCCTTGTTGTTTTTCTCGCTAGGTAATACTCATAAACATGTAAATCGACCTTTTTAAATATTGCTCAATAAGCCATCTTTGGCTAATCTATTCATTCTCTGTTGGCCAAGTCTAGCGTGCCATACATTCACATCATTATCATAAGATTTAGAAAATGTAAATAGAGAATAACAAATATTCACATTACTGTATTCAACATTCTGTACAATAAAAGTATTTATGAAAAGTCTTGAACCATAATAACTCATAATTAAAAACAAGTTAACACCATTGTTATGAAAATTCAAACTAAAACCAAGTTTAATTAACACCAATACAAAAACAAGATTTCGATGAATTTCTGGAGCGTACAACACGTCATACAGGAACAAGGTGCGACCACCACACGTCTTCAATTGGCAAGTGCCAATCCCTTTGACTTCTGCTCTAGAGTTGTTCCCCACATAAATCCATTTCACTCTATGTGGAACTCATCAAAACTCCACGAAGAAATCTATGTTTTTCCCTATATGATATGTAGCTCCCGAATCTACAGTCCACAAAGAATTTAATTTTGTCAGAAAAATGGAATTAGACACATAATTAGTACTCATACTAATAGGATGGGTATCTACCTTCTTCAGCTCATCATAGTCGCAAGCAAAGTGACCCTTCTTGTCACAGTTAAAACACTTCACCCTTGAAATGTTTAAATTTCTAAAAAGACACTTTACTTTTTCTTGTTGGTTGACTCTTGGTTTCTTTCATAAATAACTTGCTCTATTGCCCTTTCACCTCTTGAACCCACCTAGGTGCTTGCGCTTGGAGCTCGAAACCCCATGTAAGCTAAAACCAATAAAATAGACGCTAGCTTCTGGTTTAACCGCCAGGAGGCCGTCCTCTTCCAGCTCAAGATAGCGCAAACCATCCTCAAAAGTTTTTATATTTTCATTGTGGGTCAGGTGGGTTTTCATATGCTCCCAACTTTGGGACAGGGAACGGATAACTGCTTGCACTTGCTGCTTATCGGTTAGATAATGGCCAGTATCCTTCAACTCACTAATCATGTTTGACATACGCCTCAAATGTTATTTCATGGTTTGACCATGAGGCTTTTTATAAGAGTCAAACCTAATTGTGAGTTGTCTCAATTTAGTTACAGAAATCTGACCAAACTTAGCTACCAATGCTATCCACATATCTTTTGCATTTTCAAAACGCCTAAACTCTTGCATAGCTTCATTGTCTATGCTACTCAACAACGTAATACGAGCAATATAGTTCTTCTTTTTCCAGGCAGCAAATGCTTCTTTATCCCTTCTATGTTGTGCAATATTCCCATCTTCAGGCTATTCCATAACAAGGTTAAGAGCTTCTAGTACCTCTTACTCTTCCAGCACATACTAAATTTTCATATTCCAAATTTCATAGTTATCACCGTTTAACTTTTCTCATTTATTCAGTTCAACAACTATATTCTTTGATGTTGAAGCCATGATATATGAACATTTCAAATATTTACATACGAATTATTAATGCCTATCATTTATGCATCAGTTTTACAGTAATTAATTACATTAATGAATAACTTCACGTAACGTTTCAGAATTGAAAGTTTACTTTGTTCCCAATCATCATCTAAAATCCTAACTTGAAATTATCGTTAACGTAATCATTAAGGTAAAATTATGTTCTTTAAAGTTACTAAAACTTTTAAAACTCCCACTCAACCATATAACACCGCTAAGGCGTTATGAAATGAAATAAATGCCACAATACATTCATAACCAAATATTTCACAAAAAATATTCCATAAAATATGTACACAATCAACATGAATGAGAAACAATAACATGTAAGGAAAATATTCACAAGGACAGCTAATCCTTAAAAAACAATATCAGTCCCACATATGTTTCTCATAAATTGGAAAGGACTCTTTAAACTCATTGGGAAATTTTTTATGACGAGTAGGTGACCATATTTAGGCTTTCGCAAAACCCTTGAGTTTTCACCAAAGTGCATTCTGTTTGCGCCAAGACCCATTCATTGCAAGCATTGACATTTTTAACACCCCGACCCTTGTGAACTCTTTTAGGAAATTAATCCCTAGCGCCTTATAACTATATGCACAAACTTCCCATAGATCATTTATGACTCTATGCCATTCCATAAGAAAAGTGATTTTCAGCGCTTTGGCTTTATCAAAATATGGCATTAAATAACCCATCCTTATGATTTCTTGAATCACCTCGTTGACTCTATCAACATCACATACCCATCGATAAGTAGTCAACTCATCTATTAACTTTGAAAGTCCTAATCTTTCTTCCGCCAATCTTGGGAATATAGGGGTTTGAATTATATATATCATTGTTTCTGCAACAGACGCAAAATAAAAGAATTACTCATATCCATGGTACAACAATACAAAAAATAGGATTATGCCACTTTTTTTTTTTTAAAGTCAACGGTTTGGTCAACAGTCAAGTTCAAAGTCAACGGCTCAGATCAATGGGTCAACGGTTCGATCCAAGTCAATGATCTGATCAGATAGATCGATCCGACCAGATCGGCCGATTTGCGCACACACATACACCGCACATGCGATGATGTTAGCATAATGTCATGCGGTGGTTGCCACACGATCTCGATCGTTTGCGACTCGTGGGCGCGTGAGGCCCAATCGTTTGCGACTCGTGGGCGCGTGAGGCCCATGCGCAGAGGGCCTCACCGACGCATGTAGGCCACCGCCACCCTTGCTGTCGTCTCCTCGTGATGGGTCATCAGTCAAAATTCTCGTCTTAATGAGTACTTTTTATATATCCAATAAAATTTCACTTTCACCGAGAATTTTTTTTGAAAAAGACCATGAACATTACCGACGAAACAAAAAATGGGCCATCGAACATGAAAAATATTTGTTTCGCGGAAAAAAATGTTCGTACAGAAGAACACGATCGGGAAAACAAGTATTCGAGCTCTGATACCAATGTAAGGGAACACATTCTTAAAACGATTCATGAAATTGCGGAAAAACGTGCCAAATATCCACTTGAATCACTGATTATTCGAGGTATATCACGTAAACGAACATATCCGGATTTCCACAGATTAAATGCCTCGATTTGCAACCTTGAGAAGGAATTCGAGCACCAATTTCGCGTCCATGGAAGAGAGGGTAAAACATAGGTGTTTTTCTCTATCGTGAAATAGTGAAGAAGTGAAGAACGTAACTCTCCTTTGAGAGTTACATACTCTTCAGGTAACTGTGCCTGGCGGTTACTCAAGGCTATGGGCTTGGATTGGGTTAGCTCAACATGGGCGGCCCACTCATAACCCAACCCATAAAAAAATTACAAGCAAAAGAAAAGAAGAGGTTCGGAAATCTGAGGAAGGATTAATTTGAACCCAACTGCAATTTGCAACGCAATTGAGCATAGAAATTCAAAATTGGGTTCATCAACTCTGAAAGTACCTTGTTTCCTGCCCTTCCCCAGCGCGAACCAGGCATGACATGCCCTTGCACAGGTGGGGTCGCGCGATCTCACCTGCGTGGGCGACGCACGTAACAGTAGTTGAGTTGCAGCCAGAGGTGGTCGATTTGCAAAGAGCGAGTCGAGCACAGCAATAGGATGAATGCAGTAACCACAACTGCATTTTCCTGCATTTTTTTGCCTCTATGTATCAGCATGAGCAAGCAGCAATGAAGTCACTTATCGATGACGGGATTTATGTACAAATCGAAAATCTAAGGATTCAAATTTCGCAAATGGCGTACTTGAAGGGCCAAACACAGAATGATCCCTAGTAGTGATATCTGTTTCCCCCGGTCCCTAGCCGATCTGCTGCTGCAGTTCATGAGTACTTCTCTTTTCTTTGTCTGTCATGCCCTCTCAAACTTGTCTTGGTGACATTACTTTTTGATACAATTCCCATCCCCTCTGCTTCATCTGCTCCAAGAATTAACTGTTCGACTGTTACTATCCTGGATGACCTGGATGACGAGAAAAACATGCAACAAAAGCATGAAATCATACTGCTTCAAAGACCATACTTTTCAAGAAACATTACTGATGACGCAAAATAGATTGCAGCGCGACATTTTCTACCGTTAAAGCTGCAACTATATACCATCCGAGGTCTGGTACTTAAGAGAACATCCGACTCTAATTTAGTTGCAATCGTAGACTGGACCTTGCTGAAGTAAAAACCTCGTCAATGCGTTCCCGCCAATTCGAACAAGCCAGCTTCTAGGGAAACGACAAATTCCAGTAGGATGACGTGGCCGTGCGCTATTTCACCGCTCACAAGTAGAAGTAACACTCTTGCGCTTCTCTATAAGCACCGATCAAGGAGTGTGCTCATTCAGGACGGTGAGAGGCACGGTGATCCAGTTGTTAGATTGCCTGCTGAGTCACCTACAACTTAAAAAATAGTCTATACACGGCTCCAAGCTGTCGAGAAGGTGCTTCCTTGCAAAATTTGACGCTCGGGAGATCAATCCTTGGCCTGAGACCGTGCCTGGAAAAAAATTCAAAAGATCTGCATAGCAGATCAATGACTGGCCCTAGTTTCAGAACAAGTTTAGTAGCTCCAGAGCATTTCCCACACAAAAAGCTGGGGCGTGCCTCCCGATTCGAAAGTTAAACTGGACCGTATAGTTCATCCATCATCATTGAATTATAGGAGAAATGGAAGAGAAAACCTAAAGTGAAGATACTTTAGGTAGCATAGAAATAACACCTCACACGTAATGTTCGAGCTAAATAATGAACTTTAAGGAAGAGACAAGCTTTTTGACAGGAATCAAGACTGCCAATCTTAAACCTGAAACCATATGCATCGACTCAGAGTATCTACAATGATCATTCATCAACTATAAATCTCCCAGTCCATCCACAATAGACCATGATGGATTCAGAACAAGAATTAGAGATGCTAGGCTCCCTAGAATTATAGACTTGGCAATCACATTCATTCAGCTACCGAGTGGATCTGTGAGCTTTCAAAGTGTACTGGTGCATTCAAATGAGCCTTCATTTCATCTCACCTATGGAGAAAACAATACATCGCTCGATCCAATCTCCATATGAAGTTTGCCCTTCAACCAAGCACACCAAGCAAAACACCAGCAAACAACATCATTAAAGCCATGCAACGAGTCTACATAGTAGATACCAAAAATTTGGGCTGAATTTGCCAAAAGGATCATTTCACTCAGCATCTGAATTGTTTGACTAGAACCATATACAAGATGACTTCACCTCGAGCATCAGGGATACAGATAACAGCTAAAGCTATTCTACAAAAATTTTGTAAGAATGAACGAAGGATGTAACTACTGCCTCAGGTAAATCCTCCAATCAAATTGAACTTAAGTAAGAACTTCTTTTGATCACAATCCAGCATCTCGCTCAAGCTACAGCTGATGTTCCTTTGGCTCAAAAGTTTGTAACGTAGCTCTAGTCTCTTTTTCAGACTATGGCGAAAGAAGTCAGGATAATCAGCAGCTTCATCGAGTTGTCTCCCCATTTTATCGACCAAAAACCTAATCCGAGGTTTTAAAGAGTTGTTAATGCTTTTAATCAGAATAGGAGGATAACCAGTCACCACAGTCGCTATCTGCCCATGGTTGAATCCGCAGCTTTTCAGAAAAGCGAAATTATGTCTTAAAATCTTGTTCACGTCTCGACACAAGACTTCAGGGAAGTTTATCACCACCTTTTGAAGATCCACCTCTGCGAGACCTAAGGATTTAAAAAATTCAGAGGTAGGGCGCAGTCTCTTCTCAACACTATAGCCCATGATAAATGGGTTCTTCACCAGAACTTTGCCTATCGTTCCTTCTCTTGTAAGGCCAAGACTAGCAAGAAAGTTCACAGTCTCAGTTAGCTTCGACTCAATGCTGTAGCTAATGAGCCTTGGGTTAAGCAAAACGATTTTCCCAACTTGCTTCTCAGGGACCCCCATTGCCTGAAGAAAAGCCAGTAGCGGACAGAGCTTCTCTTCCACACTATGGGAAAGTATGTGAGGGAACTTCACAATGGCAGAGGCAACTTCAGTAGGTCTTGTTCCTAGTGTAGTGAGGCATTCCACCATCGGAATAAGCTTCTCGTTGAGGCCAAGTGCGAGGATTTTCGGGCATTTAGAAACAATATGAGGAAGCTTTCTCTCCTCAATGCCAATGCTCCTCAAGTACTCCCAATTTTCAGAAGCCCTTTCCTTTTGCATGGATTCAAGGCGCTTGCACCTTTTGAACATTTCGTTTATACTTTTATCATCGAAACCCCGGTCGCGGAAGAACCACATGATGCCAACGCTAGTTTGACTCGAATTGCATTCCATGTTGTCTGTGAGAACATGAACTGGTTATCATCCTAATCACAGTACGGCACGAAGAGAGCAGAACATACAATGTTGTGGCAATAGGTAAATGGCATGGACATGAAGACAGTTCACTCTTTAGCTAAGGCGACGAATGAAAGAGCACGATATGAACCAAGAACAATGTCATCTAACACACAAGTACGGCAAAAGATACAGCAATCAGACGTAACCAAGATTCAGCACTGAAAGGCCGCCACTATCAGCCTTCACTTGCTTAGCACCAAGCTAACAATGCCAGAAACCACGGTTGAAAGAAACCCATTTGCACTAGAGGATTGAAGAATCCACAAACCCCTATCGTTCATGAAAATCAAGACTCATAGCCATGAATTGAAACGCAGGCCACTCTAGCGCTGAGAGAACTTACGGGTCGGTTCTTGAAGGGGAGCTATCGTTCTGATTGTATCCGGATTGGCAGGCGATGTTCAAAATCCAGTGGAGAAAATGGAAGGGAGAGAGAAAAGGGTCGTCGTCTTCTTCGACCCTGCGGCCATATCTTGCAACTTCAGAAGATGAACATTTGCATCTGTCTGAAACCTTATCTGCGATGCCTGTAACTTTTCTGCTTCGAGGTGGACGGAGAATGTATTCTCTGGTGATGGTGAGTACTGGCTCGATCTGACGGCTATTTTGCTGTTTGGTGATAAGGTGGGGTTTTTTTTTTTTTGTCGAATTTCCTTTTCCTTTTCGAGTGCCTCGTTTTTGCCCTTCTAGAAAAATTTGACAAGATGATTAATATTACGAAAAATTTCAAATTATAACAGATTTATTTTAAATTAATTTTTTGATTGTTAAAAATTCCAAACCGATATATAAGTGGCAAATTCACTTCAAACTAATTTTTTGACTATAAAAAATCCTAAACTGATATACTTATAACAAATTTACTATATATAATTTTTGTTAAAATAGATTAATACTACAAAAAACTCTAAATTGGTACATTTATGATAAATGGAGAATAAAATCTCAAATTGGTACACCTGTCAACTGACAGCAATTTGATCGTAAAATATGGCAATTTATGTGGACAACAGAAGTCAAATGGAGGTGATGTATTTGGGACGTGGTAAAAATATGCAAACTCATTTTTAAAAATCCTTTATTTTTATGTTTTTCTTTTCTCTTTTACTTATTGTTTTTTTCCTTTCTCCTTCTTCCTTGATTCACAGCAATTCAAGTCTACCAGTTCTCGATTCCTCCGATTCTGAATCAAGAATATGACACTTCTCATTGGTGTCGAGCTCGAGCGGCACGGCGGAGCTTCCCAGATCTGAAGCTTGGGGACGCGGCTCATGGTCCTTAATAAGCTTGATAGCCAGATCCCTCTCTCCTTTGGTTCCATTTTTTATTTTTCTTTATATTGGTTTTTTCAATTTTCTTTTTCTTTATAATTTTTTTTTTATATAACGCTTGGATCCTATCAAAGTTAGTTATCGTAAAAAAAATATTAATAATACCACGTCATATTTTTAACAGTATTTTTTTACGAAATTGTGACGGAGGGTATATGTGGTACACCAACACAAGTTTGTGATATTAATGTCACAATAACCATATTTTTGGATTTTTGTGACATTTTCTCTAAAAGAAAATTTTAGCGATTCTTTTCATGCCAAAAGATATATCTAGCTAAGTTCAAATCTAATCAATGTAGCTTGAATCAAGCCCGAAGAACCTGGACTTGGTTGAGTACCAAGATCGGCCCCCTTCGGCTACTGGCATATTTTTCAAAATAATTTAATTGGAAATAGTATTAATTTTTGGGTTAATACTACCATTAATGTCAAATTGATACACCCATTTACCCTAAACTAAATTTCATGCAGCAAAAAATGCCAAACATACTCGTGACAAATCTACCAAAATTTTAGAGCAAAATTAGGGCAAATGTGGCACGGGAGTATCGGTTTATGATTTTTTGTGACACAAAAATTAGGGGCGAGCAAACTGGACCGGGACCGTCCAGACCAGACCAAGACTAGATCGGACGGGTTGGTCCGGTCCTTGAGGTTACCGGTCCAATCCTCGGTCCCAATAAACGGGACCAGTGGCTGGACAGTCCGGTCCACGGTTCCAGGGGGGATGGGACTGGACCGGACCGATAAAAAAAAAATATATATATATATATATACACCTTTTCCTCGATCTTTCTTAGGAGATGAATGACTAATCTAGAACCAAAATTTATGTGTTAATACAAATATTTCTTAGAAATGAATATGATAATTTAATTGTGTGAGTTATTTGTCAAAATTCATGAACTCATTTGAAACAATTGAAGAGTCGGATTACATAAAACTACATCTATGGCCTTTTTCTCTCTCTTTGATGGTCCGACAATGTTCTGCCTTGAACTCATTTAAATTGAGAGAGACTCTCACATCGGTAATGATCGATACTATTGTTGAGGTAAAAACACACAGGTTATAGGATAGATACAATCTAGTATTGAAATTCACAAAGCAACAGATGAATTCATCTTTTAATGAGCCTTACTCTTCTCGTCCGAAATAGTCAAACTGAGAGAACAAAAATTATGATTAAACAACACTGTATATTCAATGTTGAAACTTTCTAAAAAATATAATGACTTTATTTTAGCATACACTTATTTACAACGTCGTTGGCACCCGCCGCGCCTCCTTTCCATTGCCTACAAAAACATCGTCGAAATCTATCGCGCCTTCGCAAGATCGAGGTAAAGCTCTCCAAGATTCTCGACAAGTGAAATCGCAAGCTATAACAGCTTTTTCGACTTGTTTGCCGGTCCTAGTAGGATCGGTCCGATCCCCGGTTCCATACGAGGACCGGACCAGCCCGGACTATGCACACCCCTAACAAAAATGGATGTCTCTATTTTAAATTTTTTGTGACATGAAAATTAGTTTGAAGTAAATGTGGCATGAGACTTTTGCGGTATCAACCCTAAATTTTGGTGTATTTGTGACATGAAAAATGTTTGAGGTGTTGATGTTACATTGGGCAAAATTTAGGCTTTTTGGTGAAATTTTCCAGACCCATGTTAGCCCCAATTGCCGATCGTTATCCAAGTAAGCCATTGTGTGAAATCTTAATAGCAGTCTTGGACAAAAATATAAAGGAGGTTATTTTTGGGTTATTTGTACAAGTTTTGAGGTTTTGGTGACAAAAGAAAAGTGTTTGGAATTATGGTTATCAAAGTGGGCATCGTTTAAGATTTTCTATGACACTTGTCGCTTTTAATTTGATATTTGGATAACGTAGGAAATGAATAGAAATTCAAAATCAGGAATAAGGTTCCCTCAAGTTTCCCTATTACACATGGAAAATCAAATATAAGTTCAACTTAACAATTACTTATCACTAATCATATGCAAATACAATTGCTTAGTTCATGTCAAATAAAAAATTAAAATATTACAAACTCAATTAATAACATAAATACAATCGAACTAAAAAATTTAATCACATTCAAAGCTAAGGCTCCATTTGTTTAGTGGAAAATGAATGATTTGAAAAACATTTTCTTAAAAATAATTATAAAAATCAATAAAAAAATTTCATCATTCACAAAAATGTTTAAACATAAATTGTTATCGATATTGAAAACACCTTTTATTGACTAATTATTTCAATCCATACAATTGATCATTTTTAGAATTTTTTTTTTTAAATCATTCATTTTTCGCGAAACATACAAAGACTAAATTCATCATTATTTTTTTA
>BCNH02000007.1:3032312-3054992 GCA_001662345.2 Metrosideros polymorpha var. glaberrima | reverse complement strand
TAAAAATCAATAAATAAATAAAAAAATTTCATCATTCACAAAAATGTTTAAACATAAATTGTTATCGATATTGAAAACACCTTTCATTGACTAATTATTTCAATCCATACAATCGATCATTTTTAGAATTTTTTTTTTCAAATCATTCATTTTTCGCGAAACATACAAAGACTAAATTCATCATTATTTTTTTAGTCTATAAAAAAAATTATGGTGGAACCAGTAGCAAATTAAATAGAGTGACATACTTTTACTGATATTGGAAATGACATAATTATTTTATATCCACCTATGATTAGCCACACTAGATACATATTTTGTAGATTATTTTGTATATTCACTTACAATATCGACACCATTGCGTTCTCTACGTGGTTCATTCATTCGTGGAGAGTATTTCAAGTGAGTAATGTCGCCGCGAGCAAGCTTGCCATCCCCTGACCTCCCAAGTTCCTTCACGATCACACAATGACATATCCTAGTTCATTATGATGCAAACTGCAAACAGAGAGCAATTTTTTGAGTTAGGAATTCGTCTTGTCCAAAGACCTTCCCAATCAAACTTACTTTTGCTAAATAACTTGCTGCCTGCCCGCACGCGTGCTAGAGCGCACGTGCGCACATGCACCCACAAACTCACATACAGATATCAGACTGACTTCCTTATAGGGAGGACATTTTGAAGCCACAAAGGTCCTAACAATCAGTACCAAAAGATATAGGATACAGTGCATGTGATGGTTTGGAAACTAGCACCATGCTTAATCTTCAAACAATCTGTTCCATTTTGACAGTAACACTGCTTCCCAGTTAAGAGTATAAACTGCAAAAATCTGCGAAAGGAAGCATCGTATTGAGGAAGACACAGAGACCAGACGAGTGAGTGATGGTGAACCCAGACAACAACTGAGGCCTAATCCTCGACTTGGCAAGACCCACCCCCATGACCACTTCTACTTTGAATCATCGAAAAAATCAGAGCATGAAGAAAGGAGACAATCATTCCCCCAGATGAGAGTTATGGTATCACACAACGAGGTGGAAAGTACATTGAGGTAATCTATGAGGTAATTCAAGGCAATAAAGGAGCTTGTATATGTTGTATATCACAACAGATTTCACTCTGTTACGAACCTCCAAATGGCCACCAGATTCACGCATCAGAGAGAACATTCGACCAAGAACTGAGCAGCATCAATCATCTTTCAATCTCTTGAGGAGCTTTGAAACCCAGGCTCGGACCCGGCGCTTTAAAGTGTAGCCCAAGAAAATGCCAGCAACGAGGGAAATTGTGCAGAGCTTCGAACAAGTCCACAAAGATACCACCCCTCTGCAGTAAAAACATACAACGGGAGAAAAATGCGATCATGGACTTACTCCCATCATCTCGTGTAGCAAAAAAGACTAGACTTGGATAAATAACCAAAGAATCGGTTCGCTGATGTTCAACGACTACTCCTAGTAAGAGTATCGACATAGCTCAACGTATAGCAGGTGCAGTCGACATCAGGAAAACAGTTTCCATCTCGAAGCCAAACTCGGACGAGGTCATATTTGGACAGAGAGAGTAAAGCAACTAAAGCCAAACGATATGAGCATATGCTTGTTCATCTGCCACAACTTCGAAAGCCAAAGAATTGCAACGACGTACGGTAAGCCGGTACCCCCAAGAATTCAAACATTGCTTCTTTCGAAAAAGATTGAATTAGCTAAAGCATTAACTAAACAGAAAGCAGAATTCATTCACCAACCATCTTGCAATTCCTTGACTGGAATTAGCCAAAACCAACTCTAAAGTGGCCATTGTTTCGAAAGCAAGAAGTTAAACTGAAAGAGCAATCCCGCCATCTCACGATCACGGAAAACACGCCCTCAAATAACAATCTCTCTCCAACCAAGCGGATTTCTCGCTTCCCCTGCACCGGAACCAAGCTAAGCCCTCCCGCCGACACTAAACCCTAATCCCCACTTCGTCAGCGATACAGGCTTCAATCACTTCGAAACCCACCAAAACCAGAGACAGAAAACCGCACCCAATCGAAAAAGACGCGAGCCCCGCAAAAAGGGGCGTGAAACTTTACCGAGGATTCCTGGTGAACAGAACAGGAGGGTGGTCCGGAGCAGATAGAGCAACCCCGACTCCGGGAGCTCTCCCTTCTCCACCAAAATGCGCGCCTCCAGACGAAGACGGCGACGGCGAGGTGCTCGACTTCACGTCCTTCGCGATAGCGCGCACGGCCTTCTGTATGCTTTCCATGTCGCTCGGGGAATCCGATTGAGCTCCCAAACAGTCGAGGGGATTCGCGAGTGATTAGGGTCTTAGGGTTTTAGGGAAAATGCCCAAAATACCCTGCTGGCGGGGAGCAAATTCGTCCTAAATTTCCCATTTCCCCCCGATTGAGAAAGAGAGAGCGCGCGCTAGGGTTGCGAATTAGGACTTTGTAAGTTTGTGCAATTCTTTAAAGCTCATGGCTTTACACAGAGATTGCTCGAAGAACTCGTTCGATTGCCCCAATAGGATTTCACAACTTTACTATGATTCCCTATCAAATTCAATTTAGGGTTTACGATTCCCTCAATTTTGGGATTTAGGATTAATTGTTCCATTAACGAAACTCCACGAGTTTGCGCGAATGAATAGGAAGGAAATGGAAAGTTCGGGACAAATTCGCTACATCCTCGATTGATGTGGTATGCAATCACTTCCGAGCAATGAACATAGCGGACTCATGTCCTCTATGTCCTTAGCAGTTAGCAACGCTGTTTCCTGAACCTACAACAGTGCACTGCGTCCTGCTCGCGTTCGTATCGAGATCTTTGTATCGTTTTCTCTCCATCGACACCGTTTCCAGTGATTGATAGGAATCCTGATGACAGCATCAATCCTGTCTGCAAATTGTCCGGCCGGCTTAGACAGTTCCTTGAGTTCATCAACATGAATACTGAACCGAATTTATAATGATGCAGAGACACTTGCAAGAATACAATGTGCTGAGCTTTATGCAGTGCACAACTGACAAACTAATCCTTCAAGAATGCTAAACTTCTCTTGCACATATTCAGTAAACCCCAAGAGAAGGAAAGACAGAAAGAGAGGCAAGACAGTTCTGTGAGTACACTCAGCTTGGCTTCCCCCTTCCCTTGAAGATCACAATTGTTCTTTCCAGCTCTTTCAATTTCCGGGGTCGGCCCACCTTTGATATGCTCTATATGTTTCCGAGAGAGGAACACGAAAGCGAGAACACGGATCGCCTTCACTATCCGTAGTAAAAACAAAATTTTCGCTAATTCTGCTTAAACAAATTGTCTTAGCCCCTAAAAATTTCGCTAGCCGATCGGGATAGATACCGTTTCCGCGTTTTTAAAGCAAAGGAGTTGATCATCTACTTCCTTGGCTCAAGGGAACTGGAAGGTGGACGTGCCGGACTCTGTCGTGCTTCCCTGTGGCGGACTGATGGCGATCCACAACAATGATATGGTGATTGCTATGAGGCCAGACCAGACGAACACGATTGTCGGCGTCTTCCCTCTCCTCCCCATCAAGCCCTTGGCGAAAGGATACAAATGAGCCAACACCCAGAAGCTGAAGAAAGCTCCTCCAATGAACTTGCTCCACTGAGGGACCGTGCTGTATATCGTCTTGGAGAAAGCGAAGGCGATGGCTATAATGTTGACCATCGCGATGACAATCGGCGGGATCATCAGAGAAGACCACTTCACCAGATAAAGATCTGCGAAGATGTCATCCTCGTCCTCTGCTGCGGATTTGGATGTCAGAGTGAATGAGATTTCGATCCCTGCTACGACTTTCAGGAGGCCTTGGACCACAGCGTACAAGTGGGCACTTGTGCCAGAGATGAGCCAGAACTGTTCATTCCTCCACCACTCTTCGAGCGCCACACCGGACCATTTCACCTCTAGGATGGCGAGGCCCATCAGGCATAGCGTGATGATGAGCAAGTAGATTAAGAACGTCACGTTTAATGTCTGCACGATGAAGCTCCCCGAGAAAAGGGATAGAGCGGGGAGGAAGCAATAGACGATTAAGAATATAGACGTGAATGGATAGATCCCGACATTGATATACGATAGGCGCTGGAGGAACTTGAGCTTCCGAGAGGCTAAAAGAGCATTGTTCCGCGAGAAGAAAATCTCCACCGAACCGGTGGCCCACCTGAGCACTTGATGGAGCCGATCGGTTAGGTTGATTGGAGCCGATCCACGGAACGCATCACGCTTAGTCACACAGTAGATTGAGCGCCATCCACGATTGTGCATGCGATATCCCGTCACGACATCCTCGGTGACTGATCCGTAAATCCAGCCGACCCGATCACCCCATTCCGTTTTGTCTTCGTACCTGTTGTTCATAGTAAACCATTTCAGTTACATGTCCTAACACTACGTGAGCAGCAGTAACATTGAATTTGAGCTGAAATTTCCAGCCGACGCTTTTTGCTAAGAGTTTGAACTCATTTCGAGAACAATTGGATACACGAGTATAAGCAGAGGACATACCAACAAGATATGACCGACACGGCTTCAGCAACGGTGGCAGCATCGAGTGGATCACGAGGGTTGCGGAGAGCTCCAGGTGGCCTTCCATATGACACAGAAGGATGATCGGCTAGTGGGCGTGCTTGGAACTCAGAAACTGGGATAGACTCAGCCAGTATTGTAGAATTTCCAAATCGCTTGGGCAGTAAATTCACGTCCAGGTCGGGGTCGAAGTCGGTGGCGTTTAAGGCTTGGGTCTCGGAGTCGGTCTTGATTTGCACTTTCTTAGCATGTGGAGGATCAAAGCCATATATAGCGAACCGCCTGAACATACACCCCGTGCCGACATAAAATGGCCCCTGAAATGACACAAAAGTTGTGACGAACTAAATGAGCTGCATAAATTGCCTCATTTCCTGGACGAACACTCTTGGAGGTAAAAGTGAAATACCTGCACGCCATCCAGGGCACGCATGTTGCTGTCGAAAAACACGGTGTTACGATTCGCATATCTATCAGAAGGATCGATGCCTTCGAATCTCTGGGGGAACTGAATGTAGCAGATGTCTTCGCCGCCTTTATCCAACATGAAGCACATTCCTTCGCGAATAGCTTTGCAATTGTAGAAGTAGTGATCACAGTCGAGATTGAGAATAAATGGGCCATTGGATAATACCGCCGATGCTCGTACCAGGGCATTCATGGCCCCTGCTTTCTTGTTGTGATCGTAGCCCGGACGCTTCTCTCGCGATACATAAACAAACATGGGGAGTCGAGTGTCTACATCCGTGAAGTCAATGAGCTTATCCTCTGCATTCCCTATCAGCGGATCGGGGCTGGGTGGCTTCAACATCACCTTCTCATTTTTTTTTTCAAAGAACACAAGTTTGTTGGCTCAACAATGGAAGAACATAAATTACGGTATGGCATCCGACAGATGAACATGAAAATGAAGATGTGGTATACAATATACCTGAAGAATTCCTGCATGATCACCTTTGGCATGTTCCGCTGCCGAGACAGCCCACGTGCCGGGCCAGTGAGTTCCATCGGCCATCCATGTCGCTTTCTGGACCTTGATCGGCTCTAGTGGATCGCCCCCGCTCTCTCTCATGTGCTTCAGCATCCTCATCTCCTCCCTCGCGTGGAACGCATCCGATCTCCTCCTGATTGATTCGGGAAGTGCATTGATCCTCACCTTAAATTCGTCGTACTCCCTCTTCATCTTCCTCCTGTCTTTGACGAAATCCGATCGGCTCTTGTTCTTGGTGGGGTCGGACTTGATACTGAAGTAGCTCTCGGGATTCCTAGGCTCAATGTTGTGCTTCCGGCAGAAAGGGACCCACAAATCGGCAAAGCTTGCAGCCTCAGCCATTGCCTCAAACGTGAGAAGGGCACCTCCGTCGTCGGAAATATAGCAGGCTATCTTTTCCACTGGGTAATCGGCGGCTAGGATAGAGAGGACCGTGTTGGCTGTGACAAGTGGAGGCTCTTTTTCGGGATCCGCTGTAGAGACAAACAAGTCGACACCGGGAAGATCGGAGCGGCCTGTGGGATTGGACGGCGACGGCAGGTCAAACTTGTCGTGGAGGGACTGAAGGTCCGTGGAGCGGTTGATTGGGCAAAGCTTAGGAATCTGATCAAGGATCCAGGAAAATGCAAACCAGACCTCGCACACGACTGACATGAGCCACAACCAGACCGCATCCTCATTCGGATGCGTTATTCGCCAGTGCAGGAAGAAACCGAGCACCACAAATCGGAGCAAGATCAGCAACCTGGTCATATTGGTCACAATTATCTGATGATGAACTGTGAACATTGAACAACATGTGCAAACGGAGATTGTGATGATCGCGATGATTGGATCTCTAACCTGTAGGGGCTGATGATGCCATTAGGTATGGGCAATCTCCGGCTGAGGGGCTTCCACGGCTTGTCCATCGAGTCCATCATGCCCGCTTGCATCCCCTCATCGCCATCATCCCCGTACATCTCGTCCTCGGGCCAGAACGCACTGCCATAGCCGTAAGTGCCTTTAGTTTCAAACAGCCACCTGTTGTGGTCGAACTCGCCAGTTTGGTTCCTTTTCATCATGGTCATGTTGTTCGGGTCCCTCTTGTCCGGGGGTGGCAATTGCAGCGGCCCACTCGAGAAATCCTGCACATCGTCGTCATAATCTGCTGATTTGTACGGCTCCTTGCACCCGCGACACATACCGGTGTCCTTCTGAGCATCTAAATAGCAGTCTCTACAGATTTTGAACCTGAACATCAAAGCTCGTGTTTTTCAGCTCAAGCAAAAGAAGAAACCGCTCATATTCTATGATATAATATCCAGAAACTGACTCATTTTTTAGGATCAGACCTTCCAACGAGTTCCATTTCAAATTATCAAATGGGTCTTCCTTAAATACAAGTTAGATCTTCAAAGATCAATCTTGCCACAATTTGCTCTAGTTTCACAGAGTTACGAGACACACCAACCTTCCTACAAGTCTTGCAATTCATAATATCTTATATTTTGTATCGCATTGACACTAAAGCCTCAAGGAAACATATGATCGAGTCATTCTAGGTCGAAAGGGACGACGGTGCACCTGCATTCGCATGGAGTGACGTCGATGCCGCGCTCATCCTTCATGATCTTGCCGTCACAAGCCGGCATCGAGCAAGAGGAGCCCTTGGCCCCGGCCATCTGGGGATGGCTCACCTCAGACTCGATCACCTTGTCCATCAGGTGCGCGCGGGTCACGCTGTTGAATCCCCCCGTGAACAGGGAGTTTGAGACATACTGCTCCTCGGCCTTCACGGCCACGGATGAGTCCATTGGCTGGTTATCCGGAGTCGGTGGGATGTGCACGGTGTAGTTCATGTAGTCCCCCGATAGCTCCCCCGACATGTCGAGGTCTTCCCTGGACAAGCTGACGTACCTCCCGCTCGAGGTCCGCCTTGCGAACTTCACGGTCTGCCCGGTCGAACCCCGGCTGCCTACCTGGGAATTGCTCGTGCCAGGGCTCTTGATCGCCTTCTTGGACGGTTGGCTCGAAAGAGATGCCATTGCCCAACACCCTCTTAACAAAAACCTTCAATTCTTGTTTAGTCTTCTGATCCTCCTAGAACCGTATTTTGTAGCTCTCTACCACATAATCTGCATCAGAAACTCACCTTCAGATCATTGATCAACACACCAAGGACTCATCGTCATGGCACGAGTTTCATGAATCGGCGACATTGGGAAGATCAAGAAGCCTATGTGTATGAAGAGCTTGCCAATGAAGAGCAAATTTTTGGGGTCATTTCCTTTTTGAGAATTTAAATGTGGAGGAACTTGGAATCTTAACCAAGGACGGACCGGGACAATGATTGAGATCGTGAAAGCTTTTGGGTTGGAAAATGGGTTGCACGTAAGAAACACAGAGACCAAAAGAAGACAAAAAAATAATATGAAATCAAGAAAGAAAGTGATGATGAAGGGTGGGATTGGTTGCAACGATAGGAGACTGAGTCAGAGGATGTTTGTTTATGGGGTGTCTGTTCCAACGGTTTTGTGGGAGAGTGGTGCGGAGGATATCTTTGCAGAAAGGCAATACGCTTCGCACGACGAGCACCTATATTTATTTTTTTTGGTGTTATTTCGGTTGGGAGAAAATATTACCTACGCTACCCTCGTCTCTTCGAGGCACCACTCCGCCTCCTCCTTCCTCTCCCCGCTGGCCGTCCGCGAAACCTCGTGGCTGTGCCGATGTCGGCAGCTGATTCGTATTCTCCCAGTGCTCAGAATCTCTCTCTGCTTCTTCTGATTCACAAAGACTGACCCATCTTCCTCTGCTTCTGCAATGGCCACCGAAGAACATCACTCTAGCTGCGACCTCAATAGGGTCGAAGAGGGAGAGAGCCACAGAGAGTAGGTTGTTTGGCAAGAGCACGTACAAGTTCTGGGTGTTAGCCGCGATGCGATCCTCCTGCTTGCGTTGTGGTTGATGCTCACCGGCTCCGTCACTCTCAAGTGGTCAGTCAGCCGGCAACCTCGCCAGATTCTCCTCCGACTTGCTAAATTGCCTTCCTACGAAGATCTCAACATCTTGGTGCTCTCTCTCTCTCTCCCCTTCCGTTATGTGGGATGTGTACACGCAGAGCTCTGTATCACTAGAGAACTCTATTCTGTAGCATAGACGGCTAATCACCAGACTTTAAATGAAGGATCCATCGCTGAGGCCCCAGCACCGGTGGAATGCCACTCGAACTCGACACAGCTGAATTAGAATGATTCTCTTCAAAGTTTGGACAATGTGTGGTTGGGAAACAAGGATCGATTCAGGAAGGAAAGTTTCGAGCTCATATTAGTCATCAACCATTCGAAACCCTGCATGAGGCTTACATCGAGCAAGTTGTTGACCTGATGACAGAGAAGCCGTCGTGGGATAGTGCGGCAACCGACACATTTATCGCAATAGCCAACCGAGAATAGGCTAGAAATAGAGAACTAAACCCCTTAAAGGGCATCGCAGTGCTATCTCGCTACAATCCTAGAATGCCTAATTCATCACCAGGTCCCTTTTTTCCAGGACTAAATCACGGACGACACTTCAACAGCTGCTATCGAAATTTACTAGACATCACAATCTACTTTGCGCGCACGGAAAATTTCACTGATTGAACACCGATTAGAAAGTGTAAGTTAATTGGAGGAATAGTCTCATGATTATCGCAATTACTTTTAATCAGCACAGCTTTGACCAGTGTGGTGATGATGAACAAGAAGATCCATTTTAAGCAGACGTGATGGATATGAATCTATCCTATGAAGCACCGGTCGCAACGGACCAATGCATGGCCACTTGTTTGACCACCACGTACCAGGCTAAAGATAACTAATTTCCGCTCACAAAATATCAAGATGTTCAAGACATCCAAATTGCAATCAAAATGGGCACGCTGTTCTCCAAAATATAAAATCTCTGTCGGTCCGGGTCTGCTGCTTCATTCGTATAGATATATTTACGTAGCATCATTAAAAAACCAGTCTAAGTACCACAGTGAGTTTCGACATTCCTCCGGTGCCTCGCTCGTCGTCATCAAATGTCGTTTTCTTCCCTGCAGCATCCCCAGAAAACAACTTCCATTAGACAGAAAGCAACATTGTAAGTGAAGTTTACCCCGAGAAGCTGAACGAAAAAATTCCAAGCGACCAGTTCAGAGCCTAAACGATACCAGTGTGGATAAATTGGTGAAAGTATGCCACTTGGGGACCCGACATCGTCAATGCCAGCAGACTGAAAATCAGAAAATCACCCGCTATGTGGACTGTAAGCTCCCCTTTCGTGTGCCAAACTGATTCTCAACTGACGATCGTTATGATACTCTCCATCGTATTCAACAGCCTGCAATGGAAGTCAATCATTTGGATCTACAGTAACCCGGAGTACCAAAACAACCTAGGCACACCGGTACACCAATGAAGTTCATCATTCATTTCGCCATCCGTGAGCAGCCACAATGATTACAGGAAAACGTTCAGTAAAATATTGGGCAGAGTTCAATTGCAACATCTCCTAAGTATATGATAAAGGAGTAAAGCACCGCCAGATTCGACTAATATCTACTCAAAGCTGCAAGTAAATAGGCCTATCAAAATGACATAACCTTTTGTGCTGCTTCAGCTGTGGTAAATTCAACACGACAAAACCCCTTAAACCTGTCATCAGCATCAACAACGAAGCGTACATCTCAAATTTCACCAGCAGCTTGGAAGAAATTCTCTCTGCAAAATGAAATTTGTCAGTTGATAATACATGACCAAGCTCCATAGTCAAAGACACGACACTTACACATCAGCCTTTTCAATCGAGTATGGCAGGTTACCGACGAAGACAGTATTTGAGCCTGTACTGTGAGGTGTAGCAGGCGTTTTCGGCTGCATCAAGAGAATCAACATGAGTGTACAATATCAATAAGCTGATGATAGGTGGTCGAGGAACAGGAGCTAAGGACAGAACAAGCAATGGAATAAGGAGTAATACGGCTTTTTTCTCCAACATTGGAGCTGCTTTCGCGGCAAGAGAAGCATCTACCATATCTGCATCAACATCCTGCAATATATATTTGAAGTCCAAAACAAGCCACATATTAGAAAGACTCCCATTTACGCTGAAGTAAGAAAATTTAAATGATAATTACATTCAAAAAATAACAACAGGACTGTCTAACTCTCAGGACGGAAATGCATCATAACTAACCACACCAGCACAAAAGACAATTTGCTCTCTCTCAGCACAAGGTTGACATAACAACTAGAACAAACAAGTAATCATTCCCCAATGAATGGTCTCAGAGTCATCAGTAGTTTCTCCGTCGCTGTTGCTTTCTTTTTTACTAACTTCCCCGTTCGAATTGTTTACAGGAATCTTGGGCTGAAATGAAAAAGGAAAGAACAAATGGCATTGGGATCCTACCTTTACGATACTGAAAGGGACAACCAAGCAACATACGCACGGGAGCAATGGAAATGCTATGTGCCAACCCTTTTCTTTTGCGGCTCTTCATCGCTCTCCTCTGAACTATCATCCTCACAGTTGGTTTCATCAACAAAAATCGCGCTGACGAATGCACAAGAAAGGGAAAAAAAAACAGAAATCAGATCTAATAAAACTCGCATCGCCAATTTAAATCGCATTCCGACCGTGCACCTCTGCTGAATCCTGCAGAATTCCAAATGTGCACAGGTGTACTCCGCATGGCGATGCCTGCACTCTTCGGAGGCTAAGACAAGCTTCGAAAGAGTAGTCGTCTTAACTTTTGCAGTTTCCTGCAATGAGATGGCCCATATTTTTATAACAGTTCAAAAACTATAAACACTCTATTGATGAGATATATAAACGAAAACTGTCATTAGCTGATAATCAAGTTGATGTTAACAAAACTGTCACAGGTTATGCAGAAAGAATCGAAGAAATTTGCCATAAACATAAATAAAATGACTATATATACTGACTTCATCCTCGGATTCATATTCTGAAAAATCAGAATCATTGAAACAGCAGCTTGTGCCGTATATAGACACCAATGGTTGCATATTCGGATACATATGTATACTGACATCATCCTCCTCAGATTCATATTCCAAAAAATCAGGGTCATCAGAATTGCTGTAAGACCAGCCCTTCTTGGCGAGGCTAGCAACTGTGACATATTTAGACGCCACTGGTTGTGGAGCAGGTTCCTAAGAAGCAAAAGGGGGACCGTTACTGATGCGCAACCAACACTGCCAGATTGACTATAAAGTAGATGCAACACAAAAAGCGACTAAACAGACATCGACGACAGAAACACTAGAATCTGAGGATGAATCCTCTGAACTACTAGTTTCGGCCTTCTTTTTCAGTCCCTTCATTTCAACGTTCGGCTTCTAACCCAAACGAAGTCGAATAGTTCGAATCTCCATCAAGAGATCACCAAATGCAGTGGTTGCACAGAACAAAAGATCATAACCCACCTTCTCCTCCTCTTCCTTGGAATCAGAGTCATCCAAGCTACTATTCTTCTTTATCGCCGTTTTGGCTTCAGCTTTCTTCTTCTGAATAGACTGCTGCATCCCTTCATCTCTCTTCTGCCTCTTTGCATTCACCTGCTTCTCCAATGCTTCTTCTGTTCCCCTCTTACCTATGCAACGAACGCCAAAAGGCACGAGATTGCAAATTTTGCAAGTAAACTCGAACAAGGAGGCACATAAAACCAAACTACTATTTCATGCGCATACACAAAACAGAGCACGCGAGAGATGGACAAAGGCAAACGGAGGAATCAGACAATTCGATAAACTCAAAACGGAGAGAAGAACCAAATGCGTGTTCCCCAGAACACAGAGCAGCAGAGCAGCAGAGCAGCAGAGAATAAACCTACCTTCCTTGGCAGACTCCGACGCCGGTACAGCAGCAGGAGCTGCAACCTATAAACAGACGGACGAAACAACAAAGGTTCAGCCGATAAGAATGCCAGCGCAAACTCATCAACGGAACGAGAGAGAGAGAGTACCATGGGAGCAGATTCCTTGCTCGACTTGCCCATCGGAGGAGGAACAGAGAAAGTACAGAAGACTTTGAGGTCGGAGACTGGCGGAGCCGACAACCACAGGCCCGGCAAAAACCGTTAGCCTGTCCGGATTCGAATCAGGATAGGATAGGATAAATGGGATTTGAAATGCTCCATAAAAATATCCCCTCCTAAGTTTAGTGCAACATAATATAGGATTTGAAATCTTTGAAAATCGGCACCTTAGTATTGCAAATCTTTAAAAAAAATTCTTCTTATTTGAAAATCTTTTAAATAATTTTGAGATTCAATTCATGGAATTAGTCTTAACCCCACACGTTAGGATAATCTAAAATATAAATGAAGAGCGAATATTTCTTTTCTTCTTGATAGTGGAGATTTCAAGACTCTTTATTGATCAATGAATTAAGAACGATGCTGGGCATACTAATTTTAAGTTTATAAAAATGGTTTTAATGAACGTGGCAAATTGTAAGTATCCTTTTAAATGAGTGGATCATTTTCTATACCAAATAAAAATTTGACATATTATTTTGATAAATTAATTTTGTGAACCGATCTTAATATACTCCATCTTCTTTCTGGCCAACGGTCTTCGTATACTCGGCAAAAATTTATGTTGACAAATGCTCACTTCGACGTGAAAAAATTATTTGCACACACATTCAAATAGAATTAATAACAAGTACTAGAGTAAGAAAAATACGCATGAGATACAAAGAATGAAGAAAAATAAGTAAGACAAAGAAAAATGACAATAAAATATAAAATAATAGCAAATGGGTGGGGATGAAATATAAAAATTTCCTGTAGGTAAATTCATTACCTTTTTTTCCTCTGACTTAGCGATTGCATTTAATAAGCACAATTAATTTCTTTTCTTTTTTTAACGTACACAATCAATTTTCTCCGACAATGTAAATTCATGGATTGTAATTATTTGGAGCAAACAAATAAATTGTACTCTTTCGAGGCACGGCATGATCGTTTTACTTTGCCGGCGATCTTACTCCAAATTACATCCTAGGCAAAAGTGCAAACTTTACATTCTCTCCGCACCATTGTATTCTTTTGGAAGATGAGTATGGAATATGAATTTTCGGTTTGACCGATGATGTTTTTCTTTCGAGGAAAATCAACAATACAGAAAATTTCTATTATTTCTATCGCTTAAGAAAAATGGGTTATAGAAAACGTTTTCCTTCTCAATAAAAGTGTTTGGGAATAGGTTATTGTTATTAATGAAACATTTCCCATTAATTCATTTTCATACAGGATATAAAATATTAAAGTTAGGAAAATCTTTTCCAAAAATCTTGATTTTCCAGAAACAAACACACCCCTAATCTCACTCGTATACTCAAATTATCTTGTTCATGTATGTCGAGTTTCACGCACAAAATGGCCAGAACCGGAAGTGATTGTCAATGGGTCCGACCGCGTTCGCAACCTAGGAATCTTTACCGAGGCCCATTAACAATTAAAAAGAAAAATCAAGTTCTTTATTTCCAATAATGTAACCATTTGCCGTCTCTTGCACCAGATCGCCGACGATACCGTCGGGGCGCTGATGTGGTGGAGAACGTCACCCACTGTGGATGCCGGAAGCATGATTTTGAAGGCCGTGAACCAAAGAGTTGGGTTGCGTTTGGTTGAAAGCTTTTTGACTCAAGGTGTATTTTTTGTGCAAACTGGTTTATAAGATGAAAAAAAGAAAAAGAAAGGAAAAACAGAAGGTGAATCAAATGAACTAATTTGGTGAAGCAATTATGATGAAGTAAATCTCTCCATCATCTCCATCTCTCTATCGTCTCCATGGTGTATTTGCCCGACCACCAATCTCTCGCTCGCCGCCCTCTCACCAACCACGGTGACTTTCGCATCCACGAACCCAGACCTCGGCGTCACGGACCTGTGACTGCCGAAGACCCTGGGTGACCATGGCAAACAGATTTGGAGCCTTGCGACCCTGGATGAACAAATCTGGAGCCTCGACCAACTTGCGACTGTTAATTCATACAGTCGCATGTTTATGTTTCTGATATCATAAGTGATGCATAATGACTTCCTTTCGGATTGGTATGTTGCTGCTTGCATTGCTCATGCAGTGGTTGACTCTTACGAGTAAGTTAAGGGTGCGTTTGGCAACGTTTCTATTCCTGAGAACAATTTCTGTCCAGAAATAATTTTTTCTATTTTTGTTCCGGAGAACAGTTTCTGAGCAAAAGAATGCGTTTGGTAACAACACAAAATTCCTATTCCAGAAATAGAAAGAGAACATAAATGTGTTTGGTAACTAGACAAAATTTCTATTCCAGGAATAGAAAAAGAACAGAAATGCGTTTGGTAACTACACATAATTTATATTCCTAAAATAGAAAAAAAAAACATAAATTAATGGAGATTTATTTGCTCTTCTCTAGTTCTTTCTCAAGACTTGGTTTTTTTATCTTCCTTTTTGTTGTTTTATGGTCAATGCATTATATTATTTAAAATGGTGTTATGCCAGTGTCAACACCGTATGTTTCAAAACAAGAACCCCAACACCATGAACAAGCCATCAAAGCCGAAAGGGACCATCACTAGCCCTATCCTGGTGATCCCAAGTCAAGTCCCTGTGAGGAGATCAAAGAAAAACAGGGGATGTGAGGAAAGGAGGAATTTTTCTCAAGTGGGTGGTCAAAAGATGTGGGCTTGTGTGGTTTTGGGTATAGGGCTTCAGGTGCTTTTCGTGGTTGGCTTTGAATTTCTACATGGCTAGGTTAAACAAGTGTATAGATGGAAGAAAAGAAGTCGCTCTACTTCTTCAAAGTGCAGTTCGCGAACTGCGCGCCCCACTTCTTCAACGACGAAGGGCCGAAGCGAGCATACAATATACACACATCAGTATAATCAACAATAAACCACAGAAATCTATCAAATATATTTTGCCAAATCTACAATATCCTTATAACGTTAACAACATAAACGTGATAAATAAATAAATAAAACACCATATAAGCTGTAGGCCATGAACAACATCCTCTATTTTGCCTGCTACAATAAACATAAATGTTACCAAGTATTTAGTAACATGGTTACAAAAGTCCGAAATACAAAGTCATGGAATGTCAAGCATATTGTGATACCTTGCCATTTTATTTGCAATATTTTTCCTAAGCATGTTTATCTCAGTTGCCTCCTCATGCGATATTTCGTCTACAACCTCTTCTTGTATATGTCCAAACAGGTATTCGGGATCTCCATATAGGGAAAAGTTTCTGTCCTTTCTGTCTTGGTCACGAATGTAATTATGAAGAGCACAACATGTAATTACAATAAGTGCTTTCTTACGAACTATAAATGGAGACATGTGTCTCAAAATAAGAAAGCGATTCTTTAATGCCCCAAATAATCTCTCAATGACATTCCTTAGTGAAGAGTGCCTATGATTGAACAATTCCCTTGCTGTTTTGGGCCGTCTCGCTCTACCCCTAAAATCATTCAGATGATACCATTTGCTTTTAAATTGAGTTAGAAATCTCGAAAGTACTGCATAATCAAAATCTACCACGTGGTATTTGCCTATAACAAGGTATATATAAATTACGAGGTGATATCGCAATATAATCATAAAGAAAAATACTCCTTATAGACAAAGCAAATACTTGGTGGTGGTCGAGGAAATTGCAGTCGAGGAGTCTCAAGTGCTGCTGAGAGCCCCTAACAATCGTTGGCAGATTCTTTCCACCCAACATACACGAAAGTAAATTTTATATCAAACAAACAAGCACACAACACATTCTAGGTGATAGTCCATTTCCTGCCTCTAAATGGGATTTGCTTCGCCACAGGGACTGAAGGATTAATGTGGGTACCATCAATAGCACATACGCAGCCCTGTGGTTATATGAAAGTCTAGTGTTATTCAAGATTCTTAACTACATGCATTTGATGGTGTAAAATCAATATGAAAATCATTGAAGTAGTGTTTATGGTTAGGATCCATAAGAGTCTCCTCTGGGACAACATCAAAGGAAGGTGGTCTGATAACCTCTTTTGACAGTTTGATAAATGCTTTCAAAACTATTGTAAAATATTTGTTTATTGTTTCTCCCAAACGTTGGAATCTCTCACATAAATATCTGGTGGAGTTCTGATGACCAACCGAAGATAAGAAGATTTTAACTTGTTCATCTACCCTAACATACCGACTATCTTTCAACCAACCTCTTACCTTCATTAAATCACATAGGTTCTGAAAACATGTCTCTCCGACCTAAAGGCTTCATATATTCTATCTAAATGTCCGTAAACAATCTCCCTTACCTATTCGGCACTTGACAATTTACTATCCCTAATAGGTTCTTTCGTATGCATAGACATATCCACCGTAATAGTGAACAACCATGCTAGCTTTAGGTCAACATCAAACTCATCCAAGTATTGCTCAATCGGTGCTACCTGCCTATTAGATATGCTATTTGATCCCCTTCTATAGTACATATGCCATCACACAAATACAAAAATATCAATATAGATATTTGAAAAAAAAAACCCAATAACAATTAATAACATAAGTCGTAGATTAAAAGCAAACCAAATATAAAAATGTCACTCAATCCATCGTACCCATGCCATCACACAAATAAAAAAGTCTCAACATAAATATATAACAACCAATAACACAAGTCATAGAGTGTCATGAAACCAAAAAATCCCATGCGATCAACTGTACATTTCCCAACATCTACTGAAGTCATTGGAGAAGTCCATTTCTCTATTTAGTTGAACATAAATCATTGAGTGTCGTGAAACAAAAAAATCTCACGCAATCCACAATACATTTCCCAACATTTACTATAAACATTAGAGATGTCCATTTCTCCTTTCAACTGAACATAAGTCATAGAGTGTCATAAAACCAAAAAATCCCCACAATCCACAGTACATTTCCCAACATCTACTAAAGACATTGGAGAAGTCCATTTCTCTTTTCAGCTAGGGATGTGGTGAGAGCCTCCCTCCATGTGGCACTAACGCATGCTTGTTTCACTGCTTTGTTGTAAACAACTTGCTCCAAATCAGGCATGCTAACTAGGACTTTAATCACAACTGCTACAGAGAAAAGGTCTATAGGTGGTTATGGGACCTGTGAAGCAATAGAGCCACCCAAAGCTTGACTTGCCCTAAATTTGATCATCTCTTATATGGCTATGTAAGTGCCAGCAACATCAATTGCATTATTCTTTTTCCTCCTCTTGGTATTTGGAGTCCTATCCAAATTGTGCTTGTCATGAACCGGAGTAGCAACATTCTTAGATACAAAGACTCCCTTATCAATGTGGTGTTCATTGAAGTCCACTTGATCACCGCTTGCATCACTACCACCAATGTCATCTTCCTCCGACACCATCAAATCTTCATAATTTCCTACTGCGTGCTCCCCAGTAGCATATGTATCACCAAATACAATGCACAACTCCAAATATTGCGAAAACCCATCATTCTTAAATTTTGCCCACTTACTATTATCTTGCAAATTTTCATAATGATAACATAAGTCAACAACACAACTAAACCTCTTAAAACTTACATTTACAATGATCTCAAAATGATAAAAAAAAAATTAAATGGTACCTTGATGTGATATTCTCATACACTTGGATTGTCAACAACAATTGTTTTATTAACATTATCACAATCAAAACCAAATTGTGAAAGAAGCTTCTTAAAGCCACCATACTATTTTCTCAGTTCGGTCACTTTGTTCTTCAACTGTACTTGGTTATATTGGAGTCATATCCGTTTATTGAATTTAGCCCGTATGGTATTCCATCCTGCTTTGTTGAAAGTACAAGAGGTGAGATTTCCCTTTTTAACCTCTTCTACCAACAAACTTACATACAGGTTGGTTAAAGGCTCGGTCCATTTTGTGGTGAATGCCTCTTTCTGGGATGCCATTGATCCTTGACTAATTGAGTATCATATGAGAAAAAAGAAACAAGCCATAATGGAAGAGAGCAACAATTATTGACTGGTTGTAGCACACAAATAAGAACAAAAAGAGAGCGAAAAGATCAAGCCATTTATCCTTGACTGGTTGTAGCACACAGATAAAAACAAAAAGAAACAAGCCATAACTGATGTGGACCTCAAGAACTTCCCAGAATCATAAAATGATAACAACAATTATTGATCTCTCAAATTATTGCTCAGCAATTTCTCATAGAACTGCTAAAAACAAAAAAACAAAAAGGCGCTAGGTAGGTTGAGCCAAGGTCACATCTACACATAATTCAAGTAACCAAGATACACAAGATTTCCAGGACAATAAGCTAGAATATGAAGTCCCACATGCAAATATACATGTTACTGCATAGAGTAACAGATAAAGGGAAAATGCTCAAACAGACTAGCAAGTATAATTAAGGTCCAGAATCGGAAGACTAAATTTGGTAGAATTCTGCAATAGTGCATGTGAAAATAGTTAAACAACCATTCTATTACTACCCTCGTGGCGACGAGCTTGGCATGACATGGACCAATTCATCTATAATCGCTTCCACTTAGAGTGCTCCAACTTGTCGATTTGCAATCTAAGAGTATCAAGAGTATCGAAAGGCGTAAGCTCTAAGCAAAAATAAAGAACTAAATGTGCCTACCAATTAAAAAAAAGGGAAAAGAAAACAATGATGAGAGCAAGAGGTGCAAATGCCAATGGCCATCCCATATGAGACGCCCTTTTCCACTCATATGTTGTGTGTGTTGTGACCCTTTGCCTAAAGATACTTTCCTCTCACTTGACACAAATGCCAATCTTCTCCCACTATCTCTACCTTTTACTCATCCACGACCAATATAGCTTCCATTATCTAGACAAAAAATAAACATAATGAATTCACTTCTTCCACACATCACCAATGTACTTGCCGAAACAAATTTTGCCACAATGAAATTTCTTTTCAATTCGTTTCAATTGGCAAATTAGCAAAAAATGAAGGACCACATAGAAAACTGCTGCAAATCTTGGATTCCTTGCCTTCTATGATTGTCAAAATCCAAAACAATGAAAATCCCCCACTTTCAAATTTCACCAAAGCCCTTTGTCCTCCTCTTGCAGCCTCTATAAGCCTCACTCACACCACACTTAAAAGCTCCTAAAAAGGTAGAAACCAGAAAGCCTTAAAGCAAGGAAAACTCAAGGGGAACATGGTTAAACAACAGGAGCCCTCATCCAAAGGGTGAGGGCGACCTCGCTTGAGGCCTTGCCTAGTTCGACGAGTATGACCCTCACTCAAGGCCAAGCGAGGGTCATCCTCGCCGATTTGGGCAAAGGCCACCCTCCTCGACCTCGAGCGAGGGTCGCCCTTAAATAGATCGGCGAGGGTGGCCCTCGCTCGAGGCCAATGAGGGCCGCCTCGAGCAAAATCCTTGGGAGACGATCCTTGGGAAAGAAACGACAAAACAAAACTTACAGAGTCGTGCGGTGGGGGTGTCAGACAACGGTGGTGGAGACTGGTCGAGCGAAGGTAGCATCAGACGGTGGTGGTCAAGCTGGCTAGTCGAGCTCAACCCATCATTCTTCTATGTGGAGTTGTCGAATGTGGTCGAAGGAGCTCTCTGTATGTGGTAGAATCACTTTTTATAAGTTTATTTCTCATTTTGTTCCTGGGAACAAAAAAGAAATTTTTTTTTGCTTTTGATTTTTGTTCGAAATCTAATTTCGGGAACATTTTTGTTCCGAGAAACAAAAATTATAAGTGACATTACCAAACGGGTTTTTGTTCTTTCTCTATTCTGGGTAACAAAAAAATAGAAAAACAGAAGAATAGAAATGTTACCAAACAGAGCCTAAGCTTACTTTTCCAATGCGCATTTCATGGATTATCTCCTTCTATAGTAGCTATACAAAAGTCGTACTTTCATAGGTCCTGTATCGTCTTTCACTTTATCGAATGTGATTAGATATTCAAATGTGTTGGGAGCGCATGATAAAAGTCTGATACCTTCACTTGTGGAGATCGCCAAGAGGGAACCCAAGTTCAAGCCCCAAATCCGAGCTCGTCAATATATCCAGTTGGGCCCACCTTCACTCAAAAGCTTAAGCCAATGAATTATAGACCAACTAAAATATATTAACTGCTCCACACCACACCAATTCTTTGATGTGGAACCCTACTCTAACACAATTCACACGTGCATCTTAACAATCTTCCCATCAAATGTGAGCTTAGTGTTAGGTGTACTCCCCCTTAATCCAAGTATCCTTCTGCATTAAGATATCTCAAACTTGAATTTTCATCAACGCCCATTAGGCCCGCGTTGCTACACCACAACGCCCACTGCTCGAAAACCGCGTTAATCACCAGATTCTTTTCTTGAGATATTCATCAAACACCGATACACATTAGGAGTGAGCATCCAATCACCCATCGGCCCTGATACAATTATTGGGAGTGCGCAATAGAAATCCAATACCTCACTTGGGGAGATCGTCAAGAGGGAGCTCAAGTCCGAGCCCTAAATCTGAGCCCGTCAACATATTTAGTTGGATCCACATTCACTCAAAAGCTTAAGCCAATGAGTATAGGCCAACTAGGATATATTAACTGCTCTACACATACTAATTATCCGATGTTGGGCTATTCTCTAACATAACTCACACGTGCATCCTAATACTAAGTCCGATTGGTACATATATAAGTGAAAAATGCTAAACCATGTGGTTTATACGCTCATTAATCCTTGGAAAGAAAATGAACAAAAATCAAGCAAGACTTGCTCATGATCCATAGTATATATAGATAGAGTTGATTAGCAAGGGAATTCATCATCTAGATTGGAGGACCGAGCATACGCCGACGTGTGGCAAGCATTTTCGAACGATCATATACGAGAATCGCAATATCAAATAGATCAGTTGTGTCAAGGGACGTATACTACTCGCGCTTCAAAAGCTTTGTCGTGGGTTTTGGATTCTCTTTCTTGTTTGGATGGGATTCATACTAATCGATTTGTTCAAGGGAAAAGTACAACGCAAGTGCCACAATTTGGCACTGGTTGACACTTTAGTGCCACAATTTCTAAAAGGTACATTTAAGTGCCAAAATCGAAAAAGAAATGAACACTTAAATGCCAACGATGAGATATTCCGGCCAAAACACTGACGTGGCTCACCGGTGCATTTTTTAATATAATTTTTAAATATTTTCTAATAATATTTTAATTTATTAGTTTTCTTTCAATTTTTCCTTTTACTTTTGCATCTTCTCCTTCCTCTGGCTCGTCGGCTAGAGGGAGAGTCGGCGAGGTCGGCGAGGTCGGCCTCGCCATGGCTACGCAAAGAGGCCGACTTCACCCTCACTATTGCTGGGTGAGGTCAGCCTCGCCCAGCCATGGCGAGGCCTCCGTGGTTACTGATCTCACCTCGCCCTACTGGATTGCTTGTGACTCGGTGACTTGCAGGATTGCTCGGCTAGATAATTTGTCGAACACATGACATGCATCGCGTACTGAAAGGGCCGGCGACAATGAGGCCATGGGTGAGGTTGGACTCGCCGTCGTTGGGCAAGGTCAAGCCTTACCACAGCTAGGTGAGGATGGCCTCATCGGCCCTTCCTCTAGCTAGCGAGCTAGAGGAAGAAGATGATGGAAAAAAAAAAGGAAAATTGAAAAAAAAGAGAAAAAATTAAGAATATTAAAATATTATTTGAAAAATATTAAAATATTAAAAAATTAAAAAAAATGTCACGTTAGCACCGGCAAGCCACATAGGTTAAAAATATTAATAAAATAATGTCACGTTGGATTTCAGAGTAGGCTCACCGAACTTGGCACTTAAGGCTCTGTTTGGTAACGTTTCTATTTCTCTGTTTTTCTATTATTTTGTTCCCGGGAACAGATTTGGAAGAGAAACAAGAAGTAAAAAAAATTTGCTTTTTTGTTTTAGAATCACTTTTGAGAAACAAGCTCACTTAAAAAAGAATCAACTTATTTCTTTTATTCTCATTCTTTCTCATCACTCTTTCCACCGCGGCCTATGTGTCCACCGCCCGCCATCGGCCGCCGCCGCCGCCGGCCACCACCACTGCCCCCGACCAACGCCATTGGCCACCTCCACCACCCACCGTCGCCGCCCACCGCCACCGCC
>BCNH02000007.1:3015839-3026226 GCA_001662345.2 Metrosideros polymorpha var. glaberrima | reverse complement strand
TGTGTGTGTGGCGGTGATTGCATTTAGCTAGCCATGAGGAGGATCACTGGAGTGCCAAACCACACCTCTCCCATGGCTTGGCGACACCGCCATGCCACCGCTAATTATCCATAAGCACGCACACCAGGTTTAAGAAAAGGGTTTAATAGTGATGCTTAGGGAGGTTTTGATGACCTCGATGTGGTGTATGTGTTCGTGTTCGTCTTTCTCCCTACACGTGAAACCAAGCCGACAATTGAACGATGGTTACCCCTATCTGGGTAGGGCGGCTTGTGGTTGAGTTTGTGTTTATTTGCATATGAGAGAAAGAGAGAAGTAGGCGAGGCAGTTGCGGCCCATATCAGCTTGGCCAGTGGTTGGCAAGGACCTTAGTTCCTCGCTAATCACCTCCAATGGCTAACCCTTGCCATAGCTTTGGTGAGGATCGCTCCTTGCTAGATCTGCAATTGTAGATTTGGTACGAGGGCCACAACCCTCGCCTAGATTTGGTGCAGTGTCCCTGGACTGCAAGAAGAAAGGCGACTCAATGGGCCTAAGTCGAGAAGCTGAAGATTGACTAGTAGGAACCATAATGTTAGGATGAGAATTTGAGCCAGCCATTTCATCGCAGTAGAAGAAGCTTGCTTCGAAGGAGAGGAAAATGGTTGATTTGGTTTTGCTATAGGAGGTTGTTGCAACCCTCTTTTCCAACGTAGTAGTGTCGGGGGAAAGAATGAGTTTAGAGGTGATGCCCAACGGCTCTCAATTAGGCACGGGCTCTTCCAAGCCCTTACCTCGCACGACGTTGAATTCGTTTAAAATTCGATTTAGCCTATAATATTCTATGTGAAACTAGAGTCGTCACTAGCTTGTTGGGATTGACTAGAAAATAAGTGAGACACGGGAGATTGTCTCACTTCCTACGGAATTGGAGATTTTCTAAATTCAAGGGACATGATTAGACTAATAGTTTCTATTAGTGCCCTTTGGTACCTCCAACTTGATTGGATTGCTAATCTAGGTGATCAAACGGTCTTTGTTACCAATTATAAGTCTTAAAGGCCATTTGAATCGTTAAGTGTTCATGCGATGTTCTTTAAGGATTTATTATGATCCTTAAGCTTATCCTAACCATTCCAAAAAGAAAAAGAACAACTAATGCATTGAAAATACGGGAATTGAACACCCAAATATTGATAGACTTAGGCTTCATTTGTTTTACGAAAATTGTTACATCTCTGAAAAATATTTTCCAGCAAGTCATTTTCAAGGGAAATGACAATATTTATCGGTGTTTGGCTTAAACCTGAAAAAGAATTGGAAAATATTTTTCATTGTTTGGAAAGGAAAATCGAAAATGATTTTTCTAAATACACATACAAGCGCTAGTAACTTATGTATAGGCAGTTGAGAAATTAGGCATGAGTACCAGGATCCCAGGTCCAACCTCGATGGACCTTAACCCAGGTTTCGGGTACCTAGGCATGGGCACTTGAGTCTTGAGTAAGAGAATAAGCATTGGTCCAAGTCCACGGAGGCCGGGTCTAAGGCCATGGTGCTTGTGCTCGAATCTTGACACACGAGCCTTAGTTGACAAAAGCCGAGCACAGGACTACAGTGCCCAAGCCTGGGCTCGGGTCCACAAAGGCTAGGCTGGAGGACCTGGCACTCCGATCCCTAACACTCGTGCCCTGATCCATCGAGGTTGGGCCAAGGACACTAGTGCTCGTGCCCAAGTTCCCAAATGCCAGTCCCAAGTCCATCAAGGCTAGGTCTACTTACCCGGAGCCCAAGCTTAAGACCTCACTACTCGTGCACGGATCCCTAATGCATGGATCCTCGACACTTGGGCTCGAGCCTCGATGGACCCGAGCATGGGCATCAAGGTCTCAAGATGCAGTCTCGTTGGACCCACACTCGGGCATGGGCACGGGGATCCCAAGCCTGGCCTCAATGGATCTGGGCTTAGCTTCGATGGAATTGAGCCTGGGTGTCAGAGACCCAAACACATGTATCGGTGTCTAGGGCACTTGCATCTGGTGTTAGGCTTAGCCTCGATGGACTCAGACCCAATCCCTATAGACCTGAGCTGGGGCATTGCAAACTTGGGCCCAGCCATAGGAGACCCGAGGTCGGCCTCTATGGACATGGGTGCAGGCACTGAGGTCCCAGGTCTAAGCTTCAATGGACTTGGGATCGAGCGTGGAGGATCCAAGCTTAGGCACTAGTAACCTGAGCTCGATCTCAATGGACTCGAGTATTGGTGCTGGGACACATGCACTGGCATTGGGGTCTCAGGCCCGGGGACCTAGGAGCAAGCATTAGGGTTTCATGCCCAAGCACAAAGTTTCTAGTCCAATTGTCGATATCTAGTCATATTTTGGAAAATGATTTTCAATTTTTTAAGAGGAATCATTTTCCTAAATTTAAGACTGGGAAAACATTTTCTGTTAACTCATTTTCCTAAGTGATCCAAAAATCGAAAATTAACGAAAATGTTTTCCTAGATTATGTTTTCTGCGAAACAAACGGTTCCTTAGCCTTAAAGTAAAGTATGAAAAAAGAAACTCGATACTTGTCGGACAAAAAATATAGATGGATTTGCTTTAAGCCCTAGGACATGATTCCCATGAGACTATACTAATCCAAAATAGATTAAGGCGAGCCTAGTTATCTACTCATTTTATTTGATGAAAGTTTCAAACTAGACTGCGCTATCCATTTCATTAATGAAGTGATTCTAAGTCAAGGTCGATTTTTATTTTCTAGCTGCACTATATTAACTAAATTCTGAGCTATTTTGACTATTATTTCATATGTTTGTTAACTAAGCTAGCATAATTAATACCAAGCTAAACTAGTGAACCTAAATATAATCACCACCAAGGACCGCCACCCCAAACTCCTGGCCACCGGTCTTCATTATCGATCCCATCATTCATTCATGCAATCACTCAATGCACACGATAACAAGTTCATTCAATCAATCATTCATCAAGAGTATCGAGCTTGATTTAGGAAGTTGATGTCAATCATACCATTCGATCACCCATCAACCTCGTAATCAACTAGTGGTTAATTAATTAATGCTAAGTGAATATTAACTCCATTTGCAATTTCCTCAAGCAGTGGGCTAAATTACTAAGCACTTAATTAAAGCCTAATCCCCATTCATGAATTACCGGTCAAAGGATTTTGCATCGGTAATCGATATTAAGAGCAATCAATCAACAATTCAATTGCAAACAAGGTCAATCAAGCATGCATTTAGGCTACTTAGCCTTAGATATCACGAAATAAATTAGATGACCAAAAGGTCAAGTTCTTTGTTTTACCCCTAATTCGGGCTAAGAACACCGCAAATGTCATAACTTTCGCATGATGCTGACTTAAGTGCCATAATTTTTTTCGCTCACTTGAATTCCATATTGGTATAAAATCATTCACTTGAGTGCTTATTTTGACAATTGGTCCTATGTGGCCTTTTAACTCAAATATTCACTTTGACGTGGCTTTTGGAAAAGAAAGTGAAGTCCAACATGGCAAAAGTAACAAAAACATCATCGTTTCTCTCTTTCACTCTCTCTTTCTCTAATTGCTTTCTAAAACGACAACGTCTTTCTCTCCAGATGCTTCCTCTCTAAAACTCGTAGACTCCATAGAAAGGTAAGAATGGATCGGTGATGAGCTCTCTGGTGGGGAGGAAGAGGAGGAGTGGGGTTCTTGATTTGGAGAGGGTCTTTTTCTGACCTCGTTCTCACTTTCTCCTTCGTCATCGGCTCCTCTGGAGGGAGAGCTTTCATGGTGGCTTTGGGATTAGGAGAGGTTGATGGCTTCACTAAGAAGGAGAGAGAGTACGAGCTTCAAAGGAAAGAATTTTGACCATCCAATTTGCTCTTTTTTGAAATTTGATAAGGTGATTTGCCCCAATTTGAAGAATTGAAAATGGAGTTAGGGTTCTTCATGAAGGATATTGAATTTTGCCCCAATTTGTTTAAATTGGATTAGGGTTCTTCAATTAGATCTCTAAAGTACGTCGTTTGCATTCTCGCTGACTTCATCTTGTCAGTGAGCCACGTTAGATGTTATATAATAAATTTAAGCTACGTCGGATCATCGAGTGAGACAAATTGCCGATGTACTCAAATGAATGATTTTTAATAAATGTAGCACTCGAGTGAGCATAAAAAGAAGAAGTTATGACACTCGAATGAACGTTGTGTGAAAGTCATAATACTTCTAGTGTTCTTATTTTCCCTAATTCTTGACCATCTAAGTTTTGATCCAATTGAAAGCCTTAATGAATTCTAAATTGAGTGATTATAATTACCAATTAAAGCTTAGGATGTCGATTTCAACTTTTATTTAGATCAC
This sequence comes from Metrosideros polymorpha var. glaberrima, assembly GCA_001662345.2. Taxonomy (NCBI): domain Eukaryota; kingdom Viridiplantae; phylum Streptophyta; class Magnoliopsida; order Myrtales; family Myrtaceae; genus Metrosideros; species Metrosideros polymorpha. The sequence continues at coordinate 3,021,873 of BCNH02000007.1, read as the reverse complement.
TTTTCTTAATTATTGCCCAATTAATACATAAAAATCAATTAAATCCAACTACTCTATGTTATGCGCTGTTCCGACCTTACTCTTTCAAAATTCAAAAAAAAAAAAACAAACAAACGAAATTCAAATGGCACCAAATTTTACAGAGAGACAGATCAGGCCTACAACTTTCTATTTTTTAACTTTTGTAGACAAGTCATCCATCTATGTGAAATTATGCAATTTACCCCGATGACTCGATCTGCAACAGTTTTATAGGCCAATTCCGACTTTGATCTTATTCATTCAAATTGACCGACCAATTTCGTAAAGAATTTTATGAAATTTTGGGTATTTGCAGGACCTCTACTGCAACTTTTACGTTTTGAGATTTTGTAATTTAGTTCTTTAACTATCTATTAATTGCAAAATAAAATCAGTCAACGCGGAGACAAAATTTCAGATCAAACTCCAGGTTTCTTTAGTTTCTTTAGACTCGATGTTCACAACCTTAATGATGTTCAAATTTTATAATCTTTATAACAATTTAAAGCTATAAATATCAGCTACAATTTTCTAGAAGATAATTTCTCTAGATTCTAAACTGATTTTTGCGTAAAATTCGATGAACACAGCAAGGTCAGTACAACTATGAATTTGCAAAAATCATTAAAAAAACTCAAACTCATTCAACACATGTTCTTAACTTTCATCTAAGCTTAGAACATCTTCAACTCAGCTACTTGAAAATTTAAACCCATCTTCAAACACTCAAACTTCAATGTTCATCAACATTTTTTTTGTTATGATCACCCGCGGATGAAGGAAATTGATTGAATTAGTGAGTTCCGACGACGATTAGAGAAGGCACCAACCGTGATTAGTTTGAGGACTCGCCGGATAGGCCAGTCGCTAAAGAGCTGCAGGCACCGGCGACCGTTGATCGTTCTTTGATCTAATGGATGAGATCGTATTTCTCCATCTAACAACTACCAACATTTAAGACATGAAAACTCTAGAAAAGGGCGCAATTACCATATTGTTCACCCCTAAGAACATTCTAGAGGCCTTTAGGGCTCTTGTTCGGTCTTGCATGGTCCTTCCGATCATGGGAAACCTCAGGACCGTGACACTTACGTGCAGGCATTAGTGTGACGTCATAAATCCAGACGATCACATGTACGAAAAAAAACATACAGTGAATGTTAATCAAACTCTTACATTACCGTCAACTAGCTAAACCTGACAGCACCATCTTAGCTATATATGTTCCACTTGTTCTAGGTTATTGATGCACTTCGGGTCGGCGAACTCGGAATTGGCTGAAATTTCATATGTGACATGGAAACAGGCCGCTGGACGCGACGCATTGCTAAAGCAATGATGTACGTTGTTTTTTGGGTATTCGAGATCGTTTTGATAGGTTTTTAGGCGTTTTCTTTTATTTTAAGGGTATTTTAGTACTTTTTATGTTTCCTAATTTAATTAGGTTTAGCACCCTATAAAAGGGATTTTACGAGTTCAGAAAGTCAGACTTTGTTATTTGATATTGATTTTGATAATCGAATTTGAGAGAACAAATTGTTCCTCTTTTCTATTTCGATTCTTTTGTTTAGCCAATTTTCTATTGCTTTTGGCATTATTTGGTATCAGAGCACAGGTTGCCTTGAATCAATGGCTGAACAGAATCACGGTGGTCGTAGACGGCGGGGTTGTGGTGGCCGGGGACGTGGAGTCGTTCCTGAAGCAGCAGACGAATAGCCGCGCCTAAGAAACCTGTGAGACGTAGAAATTGACGATCAGAGAAGGCAAATCCAGGATTTGGAGCGACAACTTGTGCAGGCGAGGTTGGACGTTCCATCCGAAGATGGAGTGGAATTTGAGGATCCATCCACTGATGAAGAGGAGGACGTCAACCCTTTTGGGGTTTTGAACCAGGGACGAAATCAAGGATTCCGACTTGGAAATCAACCGTCTTTTCCTAATATCGGGATGAAGATCGAGATTCTTGAGTTTGAAGGTAAGGCTCATCCTGATGAGTTTATTGATTGGTTGCATACAGTCGAGAGGATCTTTGATATTAAGGATCTGACTGAAGAGCAAAAAGTTAAATTAGTCGCTATAAGGCTACGGAAACATGCTTCGATATGGTGGGAACATGTGAAGAAGGAACGTTCTAGAGAGGGGAAATCAAAGGTAAATCGTTGGGATAAGATGAAGAAATTGTTGCAAAAAAAATTTCTGCCTACTCATTATAGGCAGGAGGCGTTTATTGAATATCATAGTGTTACACAACGAGATTTAACCGTCGAGCAATATACCCATGAGTTTGATCATCTGTGGATGCATTGTGATGTGGCTGAGGAAGACGAACAAATGATTGCGCGATATTTGGCAGGGCTGCAAACTGAGATTTCTGATGTTGTCCAATTATAGCAGTATTGGACCTATGAGGATGTGTGCAGATTGGCCTTGAAGGTGGAAGCACAGTGTAAAAGGAAAAACAGCAGTTACAGATTTCAGAGTCGGTGGTCGGGCAAAGAGTTTCGAGGTAAAACAGAGAGTTCTTCAGCTAATTCAACACCAATAGCAGTTAAGGGTGCGAGTTCTAAATCGGCATCCAGAGAGGGATAGAGTAGTGTTGGCACTAGTAGGGGAGGGACTGCAGCCAAGCGGTGTTTCAAGTGTCAGGGACTCGGGCATTTTGCTGCTGATTGTCCGAACCGACAGATTATGACGTTTGTTGATAATCCAGTCTTTACTGAAGGTGCAGTTTATGATGAATTGGATGGAGAACAAGAGGATGCGGATGCAGATCAGGGAGAGATTATTTACGCTGATTCTGATGAGTCCTTAGTCGTTAGAAGAATTTTAAATGTTGCTGAAGCGGAAGATGAATCATAGCTTAGGCATAATATTTTTCGTACTAAGTGCACTAGCGGAGGAAAAATATGCAGCATGATAATAGATGGGGGAAGCTGTGAGAATGTGGTGTCTACTACCATGGTAGAGAAGTTGGGGCTGAAAACAGAAGATCATCCTCAACCATACAAGTTGTCGTGATTTAGGAAAGGGAACGAGGTGAAGGTGAGCAAGAGGTGTCTTGTGCAGTTTTCGATTGGGAAAAGGTATGTTGATGAAGTGTGGTGCAATGTGGTCCCAATGGATGCTTGTCATATTTTGTTGGGGAGGCCGTGGCAGTTCGACAGAAAAGCACAGCATGATGGCTTAAAAAATACCCACACTTTTAAGAAGGATGGCCGGACCATTACCCTAGGTCCTACGGATTTGAGAAAGGAGGTAAAAAATAATATGTTGTCTCGGTCAGAGTTTCAGGAAGAGGCAGTGAATGCACCAAAGCTTTTTGCCGTTGTGGTGATGGAGCAGAATCCTGACAGTTCCGAAATTCCTACATCAGTTCTGCCCTTGCTTGAGGAGTTTGCTGATGTCGTACCAGAAGAGATGCCACCGGGGTTGCCGCCTATGAGGGACATTCAGCATTGCATCGATCTCATTCCAGGAGCTGTTATCCCCAATAAGGTAGCTTATAGAATGAGCCCTAAAGAACATGAGGAGCTACAGAGACAAGTGCGAGAGCTGTTAGAGAAAGGCGCAGTCCGAGAGAGCATGAGTCCTTGTGCAGTGCCAACCTTGTTGGTTCCTAAGAAAGATGGGTCGTGGAGAATGTGCATAGACAGCAGAGCTGTTAACAAAATCACAGTTAAGTATCGATTCCCTATCCCACGATTTGATGATTTGATTGATCAATTACATGGGGCGACTATCTTTTCGAAGATGGACTTGAGGAATGGTTACCATCAGATTAGGGTGCGACCTAGAGATGAGTGGAAGACAGCGTTTAAGACCAGAGATGGTCTGTATGAGTGGATGGTGATGCCCTTCGGGTTATCTAATGCGCCGAGCACTTTTATGAGGCTGATGAACCAGGTTTTTCGTCCTTTTATTGGTAAATTTGTTGTCGTTTATTTCGATGATATTTTGGTATATAGTGCTTCGATTGAACAACACTTGCAACACTTGCGAAGAGTATTTGAGGCCTTGAGGAAGCAGAAATTGTATGCCAACATGAAAAATTGTCACTTTTTAACTGATAATGTGACATTTTTGGGTTATATTGTGTCGAAAGAGGGCATTCAGATGGATCCAGTTAAGATCGAGGCCATTACAAATTGGGAGACTCCGAGGAATATTCATGAGGTACGCAACTTTCATGGGTTAGCGTCTTTTTATCGGAGGTTTGTTCGTGAATTTAGCACCATTATTGCGCCTCTTACGGATTGTCTGAAGGGAGGCAAATTTGTGTGGACCAAAGAGGCAGATGTTGCGTTTCAGTTGTTGAAGAAAAAGGTGACTGAAGCCCCAGTTTTAGTGCTTCCGAATTTTTGTGAGGTTTTTGAGGTGCATTGTGATGCCTCAGGTGTTGGTATTGGGGGCGTCTTGAGTCAAAAAAATAAACCTGTCGCGTTTTTCAATGAAAAGTTGAATGAAGCGAAAAAAAAAATATTCGACTTATGACAAAGAATTTTACGCCATAGTAAGGAGCTTGGAGCATTGGAGGCATTATCTTATTTTGAAGGAATTTATTCTGTATTCTGATCATGAGGCCTTGAAATATATTAATGGGCAGCATAAACTGAATGCTAGGCATGCAAAGTGGGTGGAATTTCTTCAGGCTTTTAGTTTTGCCATTAAACATAAGGCTGGAGTACTAAATAAGGTGGCAGATGCGTTGAGCAGAAGACATTCTCTGTTGTCTACAATGCAGGTAAGAGTTTTGGGCTTCGATTCTTTTAAGGATTTGTATAATGATGATCCTTATTTTGGAGATATTTGGAGGAAGTGCAAAACAGGGCCCTTTCAACAGTTTCTGATTGTAGAGGGTTTTCTTTTCAAAGACAACAGGCTGTGTATTCCTTAGTGTTCGCTGAGGGAATCTATTATCACTGAGAGTTATGCAAGAGGTCTAGCTGGGCACTTTGGAATGGATAAGACGATGGCCCTGCTATATGAGCATTTTTATTGGCCTCAAATGGAGCGTGATGTGGCTCGGTTTGTAGAGAGGTGCAGGGTATGTCATGTGGCAAAAACCAGGGGTATCAACGCTGGTTTATATATGCCTTTACCTGTTCCAGTTGCACCATGGGAGGATGTCGGTCTTGATTTCGTCTTGGGATTGCCAAGAACACAGCGGAATAAAGATTCTATAATGGTGGTTGTCGATAGATTTTCAAAGATGGCGCACTTTATTCCCTGTAACAAGACCTTTGATGCTTCACAGGTTGCTCGTTTGTTTTTACAAGAGATTGTTAAGTTGCATGGGATTCCCAAAACCTTAACCTCTGATTGTGATGTGAAGTTTGTGAGTCACTTTTGGCGCACTCTTTGGAGGCACATGGGCACCAGATTGCAGTTTAGTTCTTCTCACCATCCCCAGACTGATGGGCAGACTGAAGTTGTCAACCGAAGCTTGGGAAACTTACTGCGAAGCTTGATTGGAGATAGCCCACGACAATGGGACTAGGTGTTACCTCAGGCAGAATTTGCCTACAACAGGTCACAGAATCGAACTACAGGGAAGAGCCCATTCGAGATAGTCTGTGGGCGTAATCCAATTACTCCTCTGGATCTCACGCCATTACCAGTTCACAAGCAGTTCAATTCAGACGCAGATGAGCATGCTAAGCAGATCAAAGAGTTGCATTCACAGGTTCATGACCGAATCAACAAACAGAACATGACGTATAAGCAGTGAGTGGATAGGCGCAGAAAACGAGTTGTCTTCAAAGAGGGCGATCTAGTGTGGATTCACCTCAGAAAGGAGCGTTTTCCAGTTGGCAGAGTTGGCAAGTTGCAGCCTAGAGCTGATGGACCGTTCAGGGTTCTTGAGCGAATTAATGATAATGCTTATAAGATTGAGCTACCGGGTGAGTACAATGTATCGAGGACTTTTAACATAGCAGATTTATCACCTTACCATGCAGATGAAGAAGAACCTGAGGAGATTGTTGTCAATGAAGACGAAGCAGATTCGAGGGCG
>BCNH02000007.1:2989489-3013116 GCA_001662345.2 Metrosideros polymorpha var. glaberrima | reverse complement strand
GAATTAGGAAATTTCCTAATTTAATCCTAATAGAATCTAGGAGATATACACATTAGATAACAATGATTTAAATTAGGAAATGACAAATATCGAAATCAAATCGGATAAGGAAGTTACCTATTTCGTGGATAACGTTTCCAAATTCGAACGCGACGGGATCGGGACCGGTGGTGGCTCGAACGGCAGCCGGCGGGACTTGCGGCGGCTAGGTTCGCCGGAGTTGATGATGCTGGAATGAGGGGTTCGCTGGGGTTGACTTGCAGCAGCAGGAGCGTCAGGGGAAGTGCAGCAGCAGCAGCAGGAGCGTCTTCAGCAGGGTCTTCAGTCAACAACAGCAGGGAAGTCTCCGCAGCAGCAGGTCTTCGGTCAGCAGGGTCTTCGCAACAGCAAGGTCTTCACAGTAGCAGGCCTTCGGTGGAAGCAGGAGGGCAGCAGCGGCAGGGGCAGCAACAACACGATGCAAGAGGCGGCCGGTGGAAAAAGCAAAGTTGTGAGGAGCGGCGGTTGTGGATTCTCTCACTCGCGTCTCTCTGAATTTTCTGAATGAAATTATCGACCCTTAAACCTTGAGGTATAACGGTGTTTATATAGACGATATTAAGTCAAGTCAAAGGCCTCAACTTTCTGTTATTTGTAAATTCGACCACAAAATTACAGCATTTTTCAGTTAAATCTCGAGAGGGTCAAATCGCATGAAATCGGCTCCAATTCCATCGCCGGTCTGATTTAAATGCAAAATACATGAACATGTTTATGCTGAAATAATTATAAACCTAAATGCAATTAATTTAAATATTTTTTGCTAGGGACTGGGTCGACTCCTAATTTTTATGCAAATTAATTACTGAAATAAATTTTAAATTAATCCTAAAATTGTGTCAAAATTTAGGTGTCAACACTCCATCACGAAGAAATGATGCAGATCTTCGTGAAAGTCGTAACGGGGAAGACCATTACCATTGAGGTCGAGTCGAGTGACACCATCCAAAACTTCTTAAATTCCATAAATCGTATAACCTATCTGCATTACAAATACTACTGCACTCCCACTGAAGCATATCATAGCCCCCTACGTTTCTTTTGCCCATTCATCTATCTTTCGGTTTCACTCAGCAAAATTTGCAGGGTTAAGAGCTAAAAATGGAGAAAACAGTGAAAAATCACGAAAAAAAAACTGAGGGATCGAAGCTTAAAAAGGAAAGGCACAGAATAAACAGAAGGGTTTTTACCACGAAAAACTCTAAACTGGTACACTTGTGACAAATTTAACTCAAATTAATTTTTTGACCATGAAAAACTCTAAACTGGTACATCTATGACAAATTTATCTCAAATTAATTTTTGGGTTAATACAAAAAAAAATCTCAAACTGGTACACCAATGACAAATTTACCTCAAACTATTTTTATGATCATGAAAACTCTAAACTGGTATATTTGTGACAAATTTACCCCAAGCTCGTACACCTATGACAAATTTACCATCCGTTAGTTTTCGTCAAATTTTACCGTCAAATTGCTGAGTTTAACGACATGGGGTGTACTAGTTTGGGGTTTTACTTTCTGTTTGTCTCAGGTGTGCCATTTGGGATTTTTCGTGGTATTAACTCAATTTAATGAAAACTAATATGTGGTAAATTTGTCATAGGTGTACCAGTATAAAGTAAATTTGTCACAGATGTACCAGTTTAAATTTTTTTATTGTCAAAAAATTAGTTTGAAGTAAATTTGTGACATATGTACAAATTTGAGGTTTTTCGTGGTCAAAAAATTAATTTTGGGTAAATTGGTCACAAGTGTGCCGATTTGGGGTTTTCTATGGTATTAACCCTTAATTTTTTTTACCACAAAAAACCCTCCAACTAGTAAATTCATGACAAATTTATCATAAATTTTAGGGTTTTTCGAAGAAGATAATCTGAGGCCTATAGCTAGAATATGAGTTAATTCAAGAAATGTTAACTAAGTTATTATTATCATTTAAAAAAAAATTAAGTTTGGTGTAAATTTATCATAAATATACCAGTTTAAGACTTTTTGTGATAAAAAAATTAGTTTGGGATAAATTTATCACATGTGTAACAGTTTGAGGTTTTTTGTAGTCAAAATATTAGTTTTTGATAAATTTATCACACACACAGATATATATATATATATATGTTTGAGATCTTTTGCGGTATTAACCCTAAACAGATTGACCTATCACATATTTTCTGTGGTTTTGAAATTTCAAAGCCCACCCCCAAACCTTACGCCCTTGAATCACCACCATAAAAGAAAAGCCAAAAGGGAACTGTGGCCAGGAGTACTTTCGATCACCTATCTGTTTCTTTCACTGCTATCGTTTTGTCCAGTGAAAAATGCTCGGGATGGCAGCACGGGATTAAGGTTTGCTTCTTTTCCACAATTTAGGGCCAATTTGTCAATTTGGGGCAAAAACAAAGGCCAACGCCGTCCTTTCTTTTTTTTTATTAGATTTCTCCGACGATCTACGTCAGCCAATTTATAATAAACAAATGTCACGTCAAAATTTCTAGCAAAGGAATCGCCGATTGCACCGAAGTATTTGATTTTTACCAAAGTAACACTCAAATGATCGCAAAGTTTTGACACTATGAGCGCTGTATCAAAATTGTGGCGCCTTTAGTACCATTTTTCCTGTCAATAAGTATACAAAACATGCATAGCCACAACATAGATCGAATTCACAAAGGGCTAAAAAAATGAACTGAATGTGTGAAATAATACAAATAGAGACAGTTGTCTCTCCTTCCCTGATGATTTTTTTTTTTTTTTAGAATTTGCCACAGAGAAACCCTTTTTCCAGAATTCTTTCACCTCTAATGGCTAACTGTGGCCAATTTCTTCTTCTTCTTCTTCCTTTTCTTTTTTGTTTATTCCTCGTGTTCTCTGACAATGTGAGCGAAGGCATTTTGAAGCAGTGAGGGCAACTTCAATCATGGTTCAGGAGGAGACCTTGGAGACATCCTTGTTGGACCTGTTGTACTTCATGTGGCTCTTGACAAGCTGGCCGGCCGCCAGAGCCGACATCAGAGAGAGCTCTCCCGCGAGGACTGAGCCAGCCACAACGGTGGCCAAGAGCCTCGAGTTCGACCCCGGCACTTCTTTGTTGGCCCCCTTCACTCCCAGCAGATTCAAGCACGCCGATTGCGAGGCAAGCTGAGTCCCACCTCCAACTGTTCCCACCTGAAACAATAGATGGCAATTTTTTTCATGTCAGACACAAATTCTACATCCATCAACTAAGAATTCCTAGACTGCGAATTCTTGAACTGATCATTTTATTCCGTCAGAATCTAGGAAGAGTGAATTTACCTCAATGGATGGCATCGTGACGGAGACGTGAAGGTCCTTGCCGCCGTTGACAGCTTCCATCATGGTTATGCAATGAGAGCTCTCCACATTCTGGGCCGGGTCTTGGCCCGTGGCAATGTAGATCGCCGAGACGATGTTGCTGGCGTGAGCATTGAACCCTCCAAGGGCTCCAGCCATTGCGGAGCCGGTCAGGTTCTTGAGCATGTTGAGCTCGACCAGCGCCTCGACACTGGTCTTGAGCACCTTCCTCACCACGTCGCCCTTGATCACTGCCTCGCACACGACCGACTTGCCCCTCCCCTCAATCCAGTTCACTGCTGCGGGCTTCTTGTCAGAGCAAAAGTTGCCGGAGATACCGATGACATCCATGTCAGGGAAGTCGTTCTGCAGGAAATCCATGACGTTCTGGACTCCCTTCGATACCATGTTCATCCCCATCGCGTCACCAGTGCTGCATGAGAACCTTAGGTAGAGGTTTTTGCCTGCGATTGCGCACTTTATGCTCTGAAGCTGCGCGAATCGGCTAGAACTGCCATAAACAAATCGACTTGAACATCAGATACACTAGCCGAAACACAAAGCCAGACTACAGATTTTAAAGAGCAAATTGAATTACTGATCAGCACTAATCAAGACTGAGACCAACCTGTTGAAAACAGAGGACAGGGCTTCGAAATTGTCAGCGCTCTCCAGGTAAAACTTCAGCTCGGTGGCCCTCTTTGCCGATCCGAATCGCACGACCGGTGCCCTCGTCATTCCATCCCTGAAGACGACGCTGCTTGCGCCGCCGCACATCGCGATGGCCTTGCAGCCCCGGTTGGTGCTTGCTACCAGGCACCCTTCAGTAGTGGCCATCGGGACGGAGTACTCCTTCCCATCGAGCACAAGCGGCCCTGCGATCCCCACGGGGATCTGCACGTACCCGACTGGCATCTCGCAGCACTGCCCAAGAATCGACTCGTAGTTGAACCTTCCAGCGGCAATCCAGCAAGCGACTTGCCGGTCGTCCTCTGCAGTGCCTTGCGACGGACCGCAGCGGCCCTCCTGCAGTCCCCGAGCTTTGACTCCAGCGAGTATGACGGCGTCGTCCCCGCCACCACCGAGGCAATCACCTCCTCGTCCTCTTTGGTCAGACCGATCGGCTCATCCCATTTCTCAGTTTCCACCGGCTTCGCCTTTACAGCAGCGGGCTTAACGGGGTAGAAATCCAACTTGGGGGTCTCGCAATCAAGGGCTTGACCGCAGGGGGCTTTCCGCGCGCCCCCCTCGGCGACGACGGAGACCACCCTCTCTTTCTCGCAGTCGTCGGCCCAGAGGTCGGAGGGGGGGCGGAGGAGGAGGGATTGGAAGAACTCGACGCCGAAGAAGCCGAGGAGGTAGACGGAGGAGGCAGCGAAGGCGAGGAGGGCGACGAGCTCGGGGGCGGAGAGGACATGGAGTGGGGAGGAGGAGCGGATCTTCTCGCGCCAGCGGGAGAGGAGGTAGTAGAGGACGGTGAAGAAGACGAAGATGACGGAGGCGTTGACGAGGTAGAGGGAGGGCGGGACTTTGAGCGACGGGTCTTCGTCGACGTGGCACTTGAGCAGCGGCGACGGTGAGTGTTTGGATTTGGGGTTGGGGGAGTCCGCGGCCGCAACGGGCTTGGATGGTCGCCGGCGAACGTCCATTGTAGAGAGAGAGAGAGAGATGGCGGGGGATTGGGTTGATTTCTGAGGTTTTTCTTGGTGGTGGAGGGGATGTTTTGGGTTCAGAGGGGTATTTATAAGGAGGGAGGGAAGGTGGAAGTGAGGAGTCAAAAAGAAATGTGAGGAAAAGTGCGGCTCTTTGTCGTTTTTTTCTGGCTTCGATGGAGTTTCTGTTTCTGACCTGACCACGCTTTGATTCATATTTTGTTAATTTCTCTTTGCTTCGGTTCCGTGTCTGGTAGCGGGATTCCGCTGCTGCTATCCTCGGTTTCGGATTCCGACAGCGCCGGTGATATTGGAGGATACGCGGAGACAAAACTGGCAGAAGAAGGATACCAGATTTGCTAGATGAGAGCATTACCAAATTTGCTATGCTTGGCATTATTGTAACTCTACTGAAGGGTACAGATGAAGCTGACATCATTTCCTATCATTTTGATGCTAACCTTATCCCTGCACCTTCTTGTTTTCGGGGTTATTTATGTCAAAAATCTTTTAAGAGGAGATAAATGCCCCCAAGTTGACATCATAAATATACTTACAAAATAGCTTTTTCATTCTTACCTCTCTTACCACTTATAATTTATAGGGTTGATCGATGCTTGAGTGAGCCGATTCCCACCCTAGAATTGGGAACCCAACCAAAAAGACCGATTTCCAATTTGTAGAATCGAGAACCACCCACCTGATCATGGACCAGTCCAGGAATCAGACCACCAGTTTCGATTCGGTTCTCGAGTAGGTCTAGGAATTGGTCGTTGTCCCTAGCATCCCCCATTTTCCCGCAAACACGAACTATGCGCCTCAACAAACAAACTCAACAAAACCAGACAACCCATAAGTCGACGATTACGGAGTGAGAAAAAGCTAGAGGATTCGAGACCAAAGTGAAAAAATTAGCGTTTACAGTAGAGAAATGGGAGCACAAAAAATGAGTAGAGAGGCTTAGGGAGAGCGAGTACCTTCGAAGTTGTGAGAAGAGGGCTTAGGGTTAAATACTAAAGAGAGTGTCTACAATGGAAAACAAGGTTAGCTAAAGTGGAGACAAAGATTGAGGGGCAAACTCTCTAGTTCTGTGTAGAGGAAGAAGAAGAGTCAAAGACCTCAACAAAGATTGGGAGAAGAGAGTTGGACAAGTGATTAGGGTTTTTTCTGATTCGAATCTCAGAGCAAGTTGAACAAAAATTATATTGCAAATTAGGGAAATTAGGCAACAAGCATCAAGATTGTGAGAGGCAAATCGGTACCAGATAAACCGTTGAGGCTGAGAGTGAGCTTGAGTGAGCGAAGAGCAACGAGCATCGAGGCTGCGAGAGGATCGAGTATATGAGACTTGAGAGTCTCATAGTTGAGCGAAAGATAGACGTCACGTGAGTGAAGAAAGGAGTAGTGGGAGAGAATGCTATGACTAATAGTTGAAAGAATGGGTAATTTTAGTAATTTGGTTTTTTATTTGTAATAATAAAATTCATATATAAAAATATATTCTAGGTTGTCCAGGTGGTTAGATCCACACTTGGAATAGGGAACTGAATTAATACTCACCGATTCCAATTTTTAGGAATTGGGATCCGAATTAGTTCTCGATTCGGGCAGTTCATTTTACTCATTTCTAATTCATCCTCCATTTTTTCTTTTACTTTTTTATAGAATAAGGCATGTGGGTTTGAATTTTTTTGCTTTGTGCTATGTGGTCCTTGCTTTTCCTTTTTCATGCAATCCGATCTTTGAATTTTTATTTTTCTTGGCAATATTAGTCCTTCTGTTAGGTATTTTGACAAAAAAAATGTTAATGTGGCAATCATGCCGTTAAGTGCTTACATGACATGTATGTTAGTGCCACATTAGAGTTATCGCCTCAAATAGTTGCTGACGTGGACTCAAAGAATGAAAAAGAAGACCAAAATTAAAAATAAATAAAAATAGAGAGTAAAAAAACAAAGAGAGGGCATGCGACTTGAGCAATGGGGCTGCGGGGGTGAGGGCAGTGATAGTGTTGCTAAGCCACGAGCGAGGATCACAGAAGTGCTAAGCCACACTTTGCTCATGGATTGGCAATGCCATCGCACTGCCGCTAATCATCCACAAGTGCGCGCACCGGGCCAAAGAGAGGGTTTGACAGTGATGCTCGGGCAGGTTTTGATGACCTCGCCATCATGTTCATGTTCATGTTCATCTTCATCTTCATCTTTCTCCTACATACGGAACCTCAACCAAAATTGAATGAGAGTTACCCATATCTAGGCAGGGCGGCCTGTGGTTGAGTGTGTATGTGTCTGTATATGAGAGAAAAAGAGAGGTAGGTAAGGCAGTTGCAACCCTAGTCGGCCTAGCTAGTGGTCAACAAGGATCTCAATCATGACATCCCAAATTAACTAATTGAGGTGTTGTCTATTTTGGCATGTTCCATATCGAACGTCACGATTTTGTCCTTTAGCATACATGTGAGCATCTTTCCAGAAGGTCACCCAAAGGTGCTCACCTATTATGGAGTGCTTCTGCCTCAGCACGCTTAACTTTCGAGTTCAAAGCTAAGCATTGCCATTACGTCAAAATGCGCCTCCGTAAGTTAATTCCAGTTTTCACATATATATTCCAAAATCTCTCTCCCCTAGTTGGTTGCATAGTTCGGTTCATTTCTACTCCCTTCGCCATCCTAGAGGCCTGCTAGGATCCGCTCCTTATCCAAGCTCTATGGCCCTAGTGATCACTCCCCGCCATCGTCGGGCCGAATCGTTACAAGTCCACTAGCTTCTGCATGGTTCGTCCCTGAACCATACACCTACCGGAAGGGGTCCCACTCTGATACCTATTGTGCCATCTCTAGATTAACTCACTAAGATTTTGTTTTCTTTGACTCGTCCCATAACGAGCCTCACGTTTAGTCCTTTGGCATATTAGTGAGCACCTTCCTAGGAGGTCACCCATCCTAGGAGTGATCTCACTTGAGCACGCTTAAACATTGGCGTTCCAAAGCTAAGCATTATCATTACATTAAAAGGCGTCTTCATGAATTATTTCCACTTTTCACATATATATTCTAGAATCGCTCTCCCCATGTTGGTTGCATAGTTTGATTCATTCATGCCCCATTCGCCATCCTAGAAGTCTGCTAACAGCCGCTCCTTGTCTAGGCTCTTTGGCCTCAGCGACGACTCTCCTTTTCATCGGACCGGGTTGTTACATCAGTTCCTTGCCAATCACCTCCAATGGCTAACCCCTCGCCATTTATGGCGAAGATCTCCTCTTGCTAAATCTGCAATTGTAGGTTTGGTGCAAGGGCCACAACCCTTGCCTAGATTTGGGGCAACGTACCTACATCGCAAGGAGGAAGGAAAGGCCTAATTCGAGGAGTTAATTTTTTGCGCTATAGGAGTTCTATGCAATTTCTTTTTTGAGAAAGTAAGTTGGAGAAGACGAGTAGTGATGATGGAAGAGAGAAAATTTGATTTAAGTGATAAATAAACGGTATATATTAAGGTATATGAATAATCGATGCTCTGAGATTTGCTCAAAAGATTGGCCATGATTGACGGAGAAACTAAAGGTCACTATCGCTTTTTGTTATGCCGCCATCAACGGGAGACTGCACTAGCTAATCCAACAGCCTAGAACAAATGCCAATGTAAATTCCCCTGCACGCCTAATGCATATCATATAGTAAAACAGAAGTTGATGCGATGGGTGTCGGTTACATTAATGCTTGTCTTTTGAGAGATTTGGTTTTCTGATTTGAAAAATTATTCAAAAAGTCTTAAATTTATTATACAGTGATCAATTCAGTCCTGAACTTTTCAATTGTACCAATTTAGTCATAAACCTTTTGTACGGCGGCCAATTCAATCCTAAACATTTTAATTTTGCTAATTTACTCCTAAACATTTTGAGGATTTGCCATTTTAAATCTAAACCTTTTAACGAATTGCTAATTTAGTCCTTCCAACTAATTTTAATATGAAATCGTTGATGTGGCAATCCAATCAGTGTCAATCGTCCACACCTTGCCAGATTTGGCGAGGACTCACTAGCCCTTGTTGTGGCTGGCGAGGGCTGCAGCCCTCGCCCGCTCTCATTATGGTCAGCGACCTTCGCTAGCCTGGGAAGAAAAAAGAAAAATAAAGTAAAGAAAAAAAAAATAAAATCAATAAAAAAAAATACGGGTTTTTCTTTAGATTAAAAAATTGTCCATGTTAGAGCTGGTCACACCATGTAAGACAGTTGGCACTGACGGGATCACCATGTTAACAATCTCTAGTCAAAATTAGCTGGAAGAATTACATTGACAATTCGTTAAAAGGTTTAAGGCTAAATTGGCAAATTCTCAAAATTTTAGGATTAAATTGGCGCAATTAAAAAGTTTAGGACTAAATTGGTCATCATACAATAGATTTTTTACTTTTTGAACTATTTTCCTCTGTTAATTCTAATGGCCCAAAATTTGTGACATCTTGTTTTGCTCTGTGCATTTCGCATTAATCCCCAGGGCAAAAAGCAAACATACCGTATGTTTTAGACATGCATTGATCGCCATAAGCAGCAAAAATCCACTTGTCAAGCCATCTCATCAACTTGTCATCCGAAGATCACCACCGCTCAAGTGTAGGTCAATTTCTCGGTGAGAGCTCCGGCCAAGTTCGCAATTTCCGTTTTGAGCATCAACACCGTCCGTGAAGCCAAAATCCATGAGAGACTGGCTATAGATATTATGAAGGAAGAAGCCTTACATTCAAACGATCAAATCCATGAACAACCGCATGAGTTCGCGAGTTTGTTCTGCCTCTTCTCTTCTCTTCGTCGAGGAGATGATCTTTGCGTTCCTTCTTTCTGCAGCTCGAGAAGAAGCAAAAAGAAGCAATACAAGACAAGACAATTGAAAAGGCGAGATTCGGTTGATAAAAATGTTTTAACAAATTCAATAAGCTGAAAAATCATGACCGCTGCGAACGAGCCAATAGAAAATTCCATCGAAACGTTCAATAAGGTTTAATTAAAAACCACAATTAGTTGGTGTTCTTAAACCACAAAACCTAATCTTGATTGACCTTCGTGATGCCGCAGATGATGGAGAGCCTAACAGAAGCTAAAACATAATTAAGAAGGGCTACTTCCTTGCTAATCAAAACACTATGTGTGTATTTTTTATGAGTTATTAACACGAAAAACCTCAAATTGATACATTTGTGACAAATTTACCATAAAGTAATTTTTTTTTATCACAAAAAACCTTAAATTGGTACACATGTGACAAATTTATCCTAAACTATTTTTTTTTTTTTACAGCCAAAAACCTCAAACTAGTATACATATGACAAATTTATCTCAAATTTTAGGGTTTGTTGGAAAAGATGAACTAAGTCCTATCTTTAGAAACATCAACTAAGTCATTTTCAAATTTTGAGGTAAATTTATCAGAAGTGTACCAGTTTAGAATTTTTGGTGTTCAAAATATTAGTTTAGGATAAATTTGTTACATGTATATTAATTTAGGTTTTTCGTGGTTTTAACCCTATTTTTATTTAAAATATAAGCTAACAAAAGAAAAGGCTTCATGATGCGCGTGTATTATCAACAGGATGAACGTCCCATCTAAACATGATGTTTAATATGATTAGAGAATTTATATATATATATATAAATTTTGCAAACCCTAGTTTTATAAAGTCCTACGAACTTCCGCCCCAAGTTTAGATGATCAAACGGTTTCTGAAGTCAAGGAAAGGAACGGTCCCCTTCTACATGTTTAGAATAAGACTCTACATTACCATCAACCAGCTAAACCTCACAGCGCCATCTTAACAATACATATGTTCCACTTGTTCTAGTTTATAGTTCTTGGTACTTGTTAATACCCTCTTCAACTTTCACGTTGTTTCTTGAATGATTATTCAGATCCAACCAAACTTCGTCTCCATTCAAATGGGACAGCGAATGTTAATCGGACTCCACATTTACAAATACATTTCGTGGATCAATTAATTGATTGGTAGGTACGACGATGTGTCCTATCCAGCAATTGCCCATACGAAACATATTATGAATATATTAAAAAATAAATGAGCAATTCAACTTATAATGGAAAAATTGCCAAAAAAATCTTAAACTTATTACAATTGTGTCAATTTAATCCTAAATATTTTTTTCCAATTGAGTCATAAACTTTTTGCAGTTGTGCCAATTCAGTTCTTCCAGCCAATTTTGGCCGACCAGTGCTGACTTGGACATTTTTTAATAATATTCTTCAAAATTTTCAAAATTTCCTTTTTTTTCTTTTCTTTCAATTTTTTTTCTACCCTAGACTAAGGGCCGGCGAGGCCGTCACGGCCCTCACCTGGGCAAGGACCGTGACGGCCTTGCCAAAATTGAAAGAAAAGATCAAAAAAAAGAAGAAGAAGGAAAAATTCAAAAAATTCAAAAAATATTAAAATATTATTAAAAAAATATCCACACCAGCGTCGCGCAAAGCCATGTCAGAATCGATTAGCCAAAATTGGTCGAAAGGATTGAATTGGCACAAATGCAAAAGTTTAGGACTCAATTGGCACGGTTGCAATATGTTCATGACTTTTTTTGGTAATTTTCCCATCAATCAAGATCGATATTATGTGTTTCGATAGTTGACTCTGCTCTTCATCGGACAACTCCATTATTAGTAAGTGATTCATTATAACATTAACTAATGCATTAGATATGGAGAAAATTAACAAAGAGTCTTAAACCTATTGCAATTATGTTAATTCAGTCATAATTTTTTTTTAATCAATTGAGTCCTAAATATTTTTTTTTCTTCTCTGGACTTAGGGTCGGGATGCCCTTGCCGGCACTGGGCGAGGGTGTCTTGGCCCTTGCTTGGTCTAGGCAAGGGTCGTGACGGCCTTGCTTGCCCAGATCGGGCAAGGCCATCGTTGCGACTCCATCACCCAAGGCCGATGAGGGTCGCAGCTCCCTTGCCTAGCCAAATCTAGCGAGCGCGTCGCGACCCTTGCCCAAAGCTGGCAAGGGCCGCAATTCCCTCACCTAGTGCCAACGACTCTCGCTGGCCCTAAGTCCATGGAAAAAAAGAGAAAAAAACTAAAGAAAAGAAAAAAATCATTAAAAAATTCAAAATATTATTTAAGAAAAAGCCCACATTATCACTGGCCATGCCATATAGAACGACCAGTGTCTACATCAATGATTTTCGATCAAAATTGACCGGATGGACTCAATTGGCACAAATATAAAAGATTTATGACTCAATTGGTTAAAAAAAAAAGTTTATGACTGAATTAACTTAAATATGTGCACGAAATGCCAACCAAATATGTGTGCAAAAGAAATGAATGATTGGTCAGAAACCAATGCTGGCGCCAAATTCACCACACTAAAGAAATAAATGATAGCATAATGTGCTCTAGCTCCAAGCATCCAAGAAATTCAATGTACAATATCGAAAAACATCGTATTGAACTCCATCTCAGCAAGCGAAAAACTTTTTATACAACACTTAGTTGGGGTGAGCATCTGTCCAGAGTTGACCTTGGTCAAACCCTAAACTGGCCCAACTTGACCTGTCCTAGTTTGGTTACTATGGGGACTTGGCCGGTCCATGGTTCTAAGGCTGATGGAACCTGTACTTGTTTTGAGGCTTTAGAGTAGATCTAACTCGGACCAACTCTATAGATTTTTTTTCCAAACCCTAAGATTGTCTAAATTATGTATATTTCTTTTTTACTTATTAATTCCTTTGTATATTTAATGAACGAATTCTTTTTATTTATTTATATGGATTGCCTTTCAGAGGAGATTACCATCGATATATAGAGTTTACACGTTGAAGTTGAATGAATATAAGTGGTGAGATGTTTTATCAAGTGCACCAATAGTAATTTCAATTTAAATTATTGTTAAGTATTAATTATGTTTGTTGTTTGTTTGTTTCCAAGTGTTCATATTTTGAAACAATCTTTTAAGAATGAACAAGATATGGAGTCATATAAATTATGGTTTATGTTACGTAATTTGAATTTTTTATTGTTTATTTTATTTTACATGTTCGTCTTTTATGGTTTGTTGCTTTTGGTAAGTGGAGATTTCTATTATTGCCTTATCTTAGATTTCTTTTTAATTTGTACCATTGTTCACAGTTTGATTGCTCAATATTGCATTGTACATTGATATGTAATTTCAAAAAGTACGTTGGTCATTTTAAGGATTTCAAAAAATGAAGAAAAAAAGAATGGATTGGTCCCAAGTTGACCTTGTAACTAGACTGGGTCTAGTCCTTGGTTCCAAGCTCAACAGGGTCAGTCCTCGGTCCCCAAAATTAAGGACCAACACTATGCATATTTGTCCTTGAGTTAGGTGTTGAGCCAGCCCAACCCAAACCATGCGTACTCTTAACGTTCATTTTAGTAGCAAAACTTTTCGAGCGATCACTTAAGTATCTCCGTAACAAATTTTAACAAAGAATCTTATATGGCTTTTTAAATAAGATGATTAAATCCTTTGTGACTTTTTTTTTTTTTTAAAAGTAAGTCCGACGTGGACAAAAAGATAGAAGACCTGGTAATCTTGACAAAAAATAAAACAATCACCAACCCATATTTTTCTGCCCTAAAAACACCCTCATGTAAAAAACCTCTTCAAGCTTCACATATTCTTCTTCACCGTCGTCCTAAACCGTCGTCTCCTCCATTGCGAAGAAACGATGCAGATCTTGAAAATCCTAATGGGGAAGACCATCACCATCGAGGTCGAGTCGAGCGACACCATCAATAACTTCTTAAATTCCATAAATCGTATAAACCATATGCATTACAAAGACTACTACACTCCCACTGAAGCATTCTATAGCTAAGAATTTTTCTGTAGCCCATTCATCTATATTTCAGTTTCACACAGCAAAATTTGCAAGGTTAAGGGATAAAAATGGAGTAAACAGTGAGAAATCACGGAAAAACCAACAGAGGGATCGAAGCTAAAAAAAGCAAGTCATAGAATAAACGCTATCACACATTATCTCTGGTTGTCATATACTGCAGTTTTTGAAATTTGAAACCCCCACCCCCAGACCTACGCCCTTGAATCACCACCATAAAAGAAATATATCAAGAAAAACTCAAACTGGTGTGACAAATTTATCTAAAACTAATTTTTTGATAACGAAAAATTCTAAATTGATACAACTGTGACAAATTTATCCCAAATTGATACACACGTGATAAATTTACCCTCTGAGTTTGATGGCACATGATAATTGACGGAATATACTAATTTGGGATTTTACTCTCTATTTGTCATAGGTGTGCCGGTTTGAGATTTTTCATGATATTAATCCAATTTAACGGAAACTAACGGGAGTAAATTTATCGCAGTTGTATCAATTTTGGATAAATTTATCACAAATGTACTAATTTAAGGTAAATTTGTTACAGATGTACAAATTTGAGATATTTCGTTGTCAAAAAATTTAGTTTGGGGTAAATTTATCATAAATATGCCAGTTTGAGATTTTTCGTAGTATTAACCTTAAAAGAAAAGCCAAACAAGAACTATGGCCAAAGTGTACTTTCAATCACCTATCTCTTTCTTTTATTGCAGTCCTTTTGTCCAACGAAAAATATGGGATGCCGTTTCATTGAGGAAACACCGCGAAGTCGACCCCACACAGGAGACAAGAATATAACGGCTTCGCCACTTGGGCCATCGCCACAGTAGCTCACCAGCCTCGTTGTCAGGGGTGAGTATGGTTCTAGGGTAAAACCTGAAACTTGAGAATCTGTCCAGTAGAAACCTGTCGGTTCTAAGTTTTAAGGTATGTAGGATACATTTCAAGTTTTAAAAATTGGGAAACCTGTTTCAGCAAGTAAATTTCAGGTTTTAGATAGGTGGAACGTGAAACTTGGAACAAATTTTTTTTTTCTTGATCTATATTTTCATGTGATCCTACAATATTCATGGCGTAAGTGTACAATCTAGATCCTACGGTATCACAGCGTAAGTGTATAATCTAAAATCACTAGTTTAAGCTTTTATTACTAACGATATTTATGACCGAAACTTTTACTTTGTTATATTTCATATTTTTCGTGTGTTTAAATATAAGTTGTGGTTAATGGATTGTAGCGGCAAATGATAGCTATTAGAGGTGATGATTCACTATAATCATTTAATTAAGAATATAGACAAAATTTGGGTAGACCTTAGAATCTGTAGATTCCAGATTCTGACCCTAGAACCTGTGACAATGTAGGTTCTAAGTTTTCAAGGTATGCATGATAGGTTCCAGATTCTAAAAAATGAAAAATCTATTTTGACAAGTAAGTTCTAAGTTCCAAGTTAAACTTGTATGGATTCTAGAACCGCTCACCCCCACTCATCATTGCTCCCCTATTGTCGCGAGCTCGGCACTGAACTTGACAGCGATGGGAGCACGGGATTAAGGTTTGCTTGTTGGCCATAATTTAGGGCCAATTTTCACCTTGGGGAAAAAAAAAGCCAAGGACAATTTCTTGCTGATTAGATTTTTCCGATGAGCTACATTAGTTGATTTATAATAAATAAATGTCATATTGGATTTTTCAGGAGAGCGCATCGCCGATGGCATTGATTTTTACCAAAATAACACTCAAGTGATCACACGAAAAATGTTGACACTTAAGTGAATCATTTTTCCTCTCAACAATTATACAGAATATGCAGAGGATCGAATTCAAAGGTTTAAAAAAAATGAACTGAATGTGTGAAATAATACAAATACAGAGTCGTGTCTCTCCTTCTTCCCTCTCATGATCTGTCTTTGAATTTGCCACAGAGAAACCCTTTTTCCGGAATTCTTTCTCTCTAATAGCCAACTGTGGCCATCTTTCTTTTTATTCCCCGTGTTCTCTGACAATGTGAGCCAAGGCTTTTTGAAGCAGAGAGGGCAAGTTCAAAAATGGTTCAGGCAGAGACCTTGGAGACATCCTTGTTGGACCTGTTGTACTTCATGTGGCTCTTGACTAGCTGGCCGGCCGCAAGAGCCGACATCAGAGAGAGCTCTCCCGCGAGGACCGAGCCGGCCACAACGGTGGCCAAGAGCCTCGAGTTCGACCCCGGCGCTTCTCTGTTGGCCCCCTTCACTCCCAGCAGATTCAAGCACGCCGATTGCGAGGCAAGCTGAGTCCCACCTCCAACTGTTCCCACCTGAAACGATAGATGGCAATTTTTTTCATGTCAGACACAAATTCTACATCCATCAACTAAGTATTCCCAGATTGCGAATTCTTGAACTGATCATTTTGTTCTGTCAGAATCTAGGAAGAGCGAATTTACCTCAATCGATGGCATGGTGACGGAGACGTGGAGGTCCTTGCCGTCGTTGACAGCTTCCATCATGGTTATGCAATGAGAGCTCTCCACATTCTGGGCCGGGTCTTGGCCCGTGGCAATGTAGATCGCCGAGACGATGTTGCTGGCGTGGGCATTGAACCCTCCAAGGGCTCCGGCCATTGCGGAACCGGTCAGGTTCTTGAGCATGTTGAGCTCGACCAGCGCCTCGACACTGGTCTTGAGCACCTTCCTCACCACGTCGCCCTTGATCACGGCCTCGCACACGACCGACTTGCCCCTCCCCTCAATCCAGTTCACTGCTGCGGGCTTCTTGTCCGAGCAAAAGTTGCCGGAGATACCGATGACATCCATGTCGGGGAAGTCGTTCTGCAGGGAATCAATGACGTTCTGGACTCCCTTCGATATCATGTTCATCCCCATCGCGTCACCGGTGCTGCACGAGAACCTCAGGTAGAGGTTTTTGCCAGCGATTGCGCACTTTATGCTCTGAAGCCGCGCAAATCGGCTAGAACTGCCACAAACAAATCGAATTGAACATCAGAATTGTACACTAGCCGAAACACAAAGCCAGACTACAGATTGTAAAGAGCAAATTTTGCAATTCCAAGATTGAATTACTAATCAGGACAAATCAAGACCGAGACCAACCTGTTGAAAATAGAGGACAGGGCTTCGAAATTCGCAGCGCTCTCCAGATAAAACTTCAGCTCGGCGGCCCTCTTTGCTGATCCGAACCGCACGACCGGCGCCCTCGTCATTCCATCCTTGAAGACAACGCTGCTTGCGCCGCCGCACATCGCGATCGCCTTGCAGCCCCGGTTGGTGCTCGCTACCAGGCACCCTTCAGTAGTGGCCATCGGGACTGAGTACTCCCGCCCATCGAGCACTAGCGGCCCGGCGATCCCCACGGGGATCTGCACGTACCCGACCGGCATCTCGCAGCACTGCCCGAGAATCGACTCGTAGTTGAATCCTTCCAGCGGCAATCCAGAAAGCGACTTGCCGGTCGTCCTCTGCAGCGCCTCGCGCCGGACTGCAGCGGCCCTCCTGCAGTCCCCGAGCTTTGACTCCAGCGAGTACGACGGCGTCGTCCCCGCCACCACCGAGGCAATCACCTCCTCGTCTTCTTCGGTCAGACCGATCGGCTCATCCCATTTCTCAGTCTCAACCGGCTTCGCCTTTACAGCAGCGGGCTTAACAGGGTAGAAATCCAACTTGGGGGTCTCGCAATCGAGGGCTTGACCGCAGGGGGCTTTCCGCGCGCCCCCCTCGGCGACGACGGAGACCACCCTCTCTTCCTCGCAGTCGTCGGCCCAGAGGTCGGAGGGCGGGCGGAGGAGGAGGGATTGGAAGAACTCGACGCCGAAGAAGCCGAGGAGGTAGACGGAGGAGGCGGCGAAGGCGAGGAGGGCGGCGAGCTCGGGGGCGGAGAGGACATGGAATGGGGAGGAGGAGCGGATCTTCTCGCGCCAGCGGGAGAGGAGGTAGTAGAGGACGGTGAAGAAGACGAAGATGACGGAGGCGTTGACGAGGTAGAGGAAGGGCGGGACTTTGAGCGACGGGTCTTCGTCGACGTAGCACTTGAGCGGCGAAGGTGAGTGTTTGGATTTGGGATTGGGGGAATCCGCGGCCACAGCGGGCTTGCATGGTCGCCGGCGAACGTCCATTGTAGAGAGAGAGAGAGAGAGAGAGAGGTATTGGCTTCACTTTTGAGGTTGTTCTTGGTGGGTGAAGAGTGCTAGGGTTGAGAGTGCTATTTATAGGGAGGGAGGGAGGAAGGGAGGGAGGAGTCAACGAAAACGTGAGGAGAAGTGCGACTTTTTGTCATTTCTCTTTGGCTTCGACGATGTTTCTGTTCGGGTCTGAGTACTGACCGCACTTTGATTCATCTTTTGTTTATTTCTCTTGCTTCGCTTCCGTGTCTGGTAGCGAGATTCCGCTGCTCCGACGGTCGGTTTCTGAATTCCGGCTGCGCTGGTGATATTGGAGGATACATGGGGACGGCGACCGCGACCGAGACGGAGACGGAGACGGCTCAAGTTAATATTCCAATACCAAAAGAAGAAGGATACCAGATTTGCTAGATGAGAGCATTACCAAATTTGCTACGCTTGGCATTGTTGTAACTACTGAAGGGTACAGATGAAGCGGACATCATTTCCTACCATTTTGTTGGGTAATTTATGTCAAAATTGCTTTAAGAGGAAAAGGTGTCCTAAAGATGACATCATAAGATATACATGCAATACTAGCTTTCTCATATTTACCTCTCTTATTGACCAAAAAAATAAATAAAAATACTTACCTCTGTTGCCACTTATCATTCCTCCATTTAATCCTTTTAACTTTTTTTTTTTAGAATAATGGCATGTGGGTGAATGAAGTTTTCGATCTATGTAATCTCATCTAGTGATTCCCTGTTGTTATGCAATTGGATCCTTGAACTTTTTCTGTTTGTACAATTTTTTTTTCGTCAAATACTTTGACGAAAAAAAGCTAATGTGGTGGACAAATGGCCGTTAAGTCCTTACATGGCATATGTGCCGGCAGCGACACATCAATTTTATTGCCTCAAATAATTGCTGAAACGGACAATAAAAATGAAAAAGGAGAAAATAAATTATTTAAAAAAATATTTGTAGAGAGACTCAAAATAGAGAGAGGGGAGAAAATTATCAAAACAGTCATAAACCTATTGCAATTGTATCAATTCGATCATAAACCTTTTTTGTTTTGGCCAATTGAGTCGTGAATCTTTTACATTTGTGCTAATTCAGTCTATTTGGCTAATTAAAATATTATTATTTTGGCTTGTCAACATGCCACATCAGCACCGATCGGCCAAATGAACTGTATTGACATAAATGCAAAAGGTTTATGACTCAATTGGCAAAAAAAAAATTAAGACTGAACTGACATAATTGCAATAAATTTAGGACTGTTTTGGTTATTTTCTCAAGAAAGGGGCAAGCAAACTTGGACAATAGGGGTGGGGAGGGTGGTGTCAGCGTGGCGGTGTTGCCAAGCTACTAGCTAGGATCACTAGAGTGAACCTCGCCAGTGGCTTGGCAAAGCCCCGTGCGCCGTTTCCAATCATCCACAGGCTATTCGGCCGTAATCTAACACCCAAATTGATTGGTGGCAATTCTAGTCTGGTATCTAAGTTTGCGATCGTATCTTGATCCGATACTTACCCGAACCTAAGATTTGGGACGATTGTGGGGACCGAGGTGCTACTAGCTGCTCTAGTCTATTATGAGGGAAGATTGGAAGACATGAATGGAGCCTATTATTATGAACCTGATGGCTTTTGGGGTAGGTTCACCCGGCAAGAAGTCAATGGAGCAGAGAGCACCACCTAGATGTGAAGGTATTGGAAACGTAAGTCCGGCAACTAAGCGCTTCTCGAGATGCCTATGCACTGAAGCTTAGACGCGCAAGCCCACTTCCCGAAGTATGGGCGGTGAAGGGTGAAGTTCCCTAGTATTTGGTATTTTTCCTCAGTGTTAGCCAAATCATCTTTAAGTGGTATAGTAACTGAGTCGATCCTAAATATATTATACGGATGTCAATTTAATTATGAATTTTTTAATTTTGTCAATATAATCATGAATTTTTGTGTGAAATTCCAATATATACCTCACGACCAATCATTGCCATAAATTGCTTGTCATTGCCAGCCGCCCTACTTAAAACGCTGACATTGACAACTTCACTCGGAATAGCGTCTTACGTCGATCGCCACTTTATCAATTCCGATGGCAATTGGCTAGAAAAATAACATTGATATTTCACGCAAAGGTTTAGAAGTGGTGGCAAAATTGAAAATTTTACGACTGAATTAATTTCCGCACAACTTATTTATGACTAAATTGGCCATTTTCCCTCACAAGTAAGCTAGAGCAATCACCCGCGCTAAACCAAGGGTCCTCCAAGACCTTGCGTGGAGGGTCCTCATCTCCCATTGCGCTAGAGATCGTGGAGACCTTTGGGGAGGAGGTTGTGGGTGGCGCAACAAACCTGACTGCGTGGAAGGAGGCGGCTCAGTGGGCCTAAGTCGAGGAGTTGCAGACTGACCTGTTGGAACCACAATGTTGGGTTAAGAGCTTGAGCTAGCCATTGATCGTCGAAGGGGAGGAAAAATCGACGCTAATCGACGCTCCAAGATTTGTCCAAAAAAATCCTACCGCCATCGACAAGCTAGATTGCTCTAGCTAATTCAACTGCCTAGAGTGAATGTCGATGTAACTTCATTTGCATGCCTAGCGCAAATTTCATAGTAAAATAGAAAATGATGCTTTGGGGATCTGTCACGTCAATGTCTAACGGTTGAGATATAGACCACTACATCTAACTGTCCAAATTTTATGACATCTCGATTTGTTCTATGCCTTTTGCATTGATGCTTAGGGCAAAGAGCGGAAATATGTGAAAGCCATTTACCTTCAGCCTGTCAAGTTTTTGCCGATGGATTAAGCAGCACGACCAGAGCGACTCGACTAATAGCACTTGACGAGAGATGATTTTAGGATCACCTCATTGAAGGAGAGAATGTTGTGACTATTTAAAAGGCTAGATATACATTGATTATTAAGGGTAGTGCAAATGTCACTTTTTAAGCCATCTCATCCACTCATCATCCGAAGACCACCATCTGTCAGTGATTGCCCAACAATCTACTAAAGAGATAGCCTATAAATAGCAATTCAAGTACATAAGTACGAGGTTGACCATTTTTATCTTCCTAATTTGAGATAAAGACAACGGGAGTGCCATAACTTTTATACGACGTTCACTTGAGTATCTTGTGCTAACATTTTTCAGAGAAGTCCATCACATCATGTAATCAAAAGAATTTATCTTATTGAGAAATTCATATCTTATAACTTTTTTTCGCTCACTTAAATACCACATTAGAGTGAAACTAATCATTTGAGTATCAATTCCAGCAAATCGTCCTACGTGAATTTTTTATTTAATTTTCCATTCCAAGTAGATTTTTTTTGTCAAATTTTTTACCTTTTTTATTTGCTTTTTTCAATGTCAACGAGAGTCATGACCCTTGCCAACCACGAAGGCCTCACCCTCGGCCAGTGGGGCCCATTGGAGAGGGCCTTTGCCACCATGCCGTTCGTGTGCAAGGTGACCATTAGTTGCGAGGCCGCAAAGGCCTCACTAACTAGTGGCTGCTGGCGAAGGCCACCTTGCCCAGGGCCATCGTGGCCACAATGGCCTCGCCCAAGGACTTCGCGGCGGCGAGCGAGGGCAGGCGGGGCCGCGAAGGCCCTCGCCTAGCCTGTAGTCGGCAAAGCCACAATGGCTTTGCTCGGGGCCTTCGTGGTCTTCTCGGCCCAATCTAGGCGAGGCCTTTGTGATCGGCGTGAGTCGCCTATAACCCTCGCAAGCACGAAAAAGAAAATTTATAAATTTTAAAAAAATATATTTAAAATAATAAAATTATTCACGTCAGATTTCCGGCGAGGCAAATCATCAATAGCACTTAAGTGATCAATTTTTCAATTTTGTGGCATTTAAGTGGGCGAAAAAAAAAAGTTATGACTCTCAAGTGAGCGTCATACAAAAATGATAGTACTATCCCCTCTAATTGCTTCTCAAACTTCTCTCTCTTTTACATATAAACACAGATTTAACCATCAGGACCTATCGGGGTACAAAACCCGGACGGTTTTATTAGTGTAGCTCAATTTCCCAATGAGAGCTCCGGCCAGGTTCGCCGCTCCCGTTTTAAGCATCAACACCGTACCTGGAAAAAAAAAATCCATGACAGATTGGTTGTAGATGAAAATCCACATACTAATATAGCCCAAAAGAGAGAAATTAAGAAGAAAGAAGCCTTACATTCAAAAGATCAATCCATTAACTACTGCCTGAGTTGATGAGTTTGTTCTTCCTCCTCTTGTCGAGGATGAAATCTTCTATTCCTTCTTTCTGCAACTCTTTAAAAATAAAAATAAAAAGAGCAATAACACAGTTGAAAAAGCAAGATTCAATTGATTAAATTGATTTAACAAAATCATGAGCGCTACAAACGAGCCAATAAAAATTCCATCAAAACGTTCTATAAGGTTTAATTAAAAACCACAATTAGTTAATTTCCTTAAATCACAAAACCTAATCTTGATGACCTTCGTGATGCAGCAGATGATGGAGAGCCTAAAAACAGAAGCTAAAACATGATTAAGAAGGGCTAATTCCTTTCTGGTCAAAACCCTACGTATATATTATTTGAATTATAAGCCAATAAGAAAAATACAAATTCACGATGGACGTGCATTAATGATGGACGAACGTCCCATCTAAACATAATGTTAAATATGATCAGAGAATATATTAAATTGCAAACCCTAGTTTTATCAAGTCCGACGAACTTTCGCCCCTAGTTTAGATGATCAAACCATTTCTAAAGTCAAGGAAAGCTAGGGTTTTTCCATATATTCAGAATACGAAAAGCAAAAGCAGCCCATTGCATGCGTACGCGCATGCATTAGTGTGACGTCATAAATCCAGACAATTACATGCAGGGGAACATACACAGTGAATGTTAATCGGACTCTAACATTACCGTCGACCGGCTAAACCGTTGTAGCGCGATCTTGATAATATAGGGTCCGCTTGTACTAGGTTATAACTCTTAGTAATCAATATCCTATTCGATTTTTAGGTTGCCAAACTTCATCTCCATTCAAACATGTTAAGATTAGGGAAAATTGTCCAAAAAGTCTTAAACCTATTACATTTTTGCCAATTCAATCATAAATCCTTTAATTTTGCCAATTGAATACTAAACACTTTCATACTTTGCCAATTGAGTTTATTCGGCCAATTTTGGTTGAAATTCAATGATGTGAACACCAACCATCCTACGTGGCATAGCCAACACTAATGTGAACAAAATTTAATGAAGAAGAAAGGAAAAAAATAAAAAGGAAAGAAAAAAATAAAAAAATCATAAAAATAAAAAATATGAAAATATCATTAAAATTGTCCACGTCAGCAAATTCCAGCCAAAATTGGCAGAATAGACTAAATTAGCAAAGTGTGATAAGGTTTAGGACTCACTTGACAAGATTGAAAGATTTGAGACTGAATTGGTAAAAGTACAATATGTTTAGGACTTTTTGGACAATTTTTCCGTTAGGATTAGATGCACAAATACAACGAAATAGAAAGTGAAAGCGAGAAAAAGAAATCAAGACACAAGATTTATCCCGATTCACTCTTAAATCAATGCTACATCTAATAAGGAGGTTCAACTATAATTAACATATTTCACCTC
>BCNH02000007.1:2965607-2981088 GCA_001662345.2 Metrosideros polymorpha var. glaberrima | reverse complement strand
CCATCAGAACTGAGTAGAGCTTCTGCTCAATTACTGGCAAACAACTAATTTATAGGCTAATTCTTTCACCTTCTTCAGAGAAGCTCTAATCAGGTCATAGCGACATTCAATCCCATGACCTCCAAATACTCGTGAGGTCCTGCCTACAGTTTATATAGTTGTCATTTTTCAAGCCGCGCAGTTTTTTCGGTTCAACCAGTCGAGTCATGCTCCGGTCGAGTCACGCTCCGGTCGTTTGATCAGTATGACCTCTTGCTTTGCCCTTGCATGCCCTAACATTATGCCCGAACTGCCTGCATCTGGTGCATCTCCTTTGCAGTTATCCCCTACCAGCTCTATATGGATTCACAATCTCATCTGGATCTAGAGGTGATCATTGGATTGGATACATCTTTTCTACTGCCCGGGTTACTCTCATGTCATTTCTTGATTCCCAGCAGTCCAACCTTGCGAACGAAGTGGCACGTTTGAAGGCTGAGATTGCGCGACAACATCGCAACAGAGTATAAAATAAATCAATTTTCTTCACGTTTCTTGCGATTTCAATTCCACCTGCCCTTTAATTTCAAGCACTTTCCCTATGCTCTCTAAAGTTGACAGGTGCTTAAACCTGGAAATCCATAAAGGATTTGAGTTTAGCAATGTTTTGAACTTTAATACTTTGCGTTCGAGTTGAGAGGACGCGTCAAAATCAATTCTTGCAATTCCAATACCTTGACATCATATTTCGAATCTTCTAAGGATATTTTATCGACAATTTCAGATGTTTGGTTGTGTCATGATCTCATGAGAACAAATGAGCAATTAATTGAGTTTTTAGAAAAGAGTCTTGTTACCCTGGCGCACTAGTTGTCTATAGTACACCTAGACAAAATGAACGGAAACGTATTTCCAGAGAATAACATCCTCCATTATAAAGATGTTTATATTTCCTAAGTACAATTAATAACCCTTAACAAGTACCCGAGCATTAATTAATAAAAGGGTTAATACCATGAAAAACTCCAAACTGGTACGCCTGTGATAAATTTACCAAAAACTATTTTTTTTACCACGAAAAATCCCAAACTGATACACATGTGACAAATTTACAAAAAACTAATTTTTTGACCACAAAAAACCTCAAACTGGTATATTTGTGACAAATTTATCCTAAATTGGTACACCTGTAACAAATTTACCCTTCGGTAGTTTCCATTAAATTGTATTAATATCACGAAAAATTTCAAACTGGCAAACCTGAGACAAACGGAGGATAAAACCCAAAACTAGTACATCCTGTCAACTGTTACGTGTCACCAAACTCAGCAATTTAACAGTAAAATTTGATAAAAACCGACTAAGGGTAAATTTGTCACATGTGTACCAATTTTGGGTAAATTTGTCACAAATGTACCAGTTTAGGATTTTTTGTGGTAAAAAAAAAATTGAGTAAATTTGTCACAAGCGTACCAGTTTGGGGTTTTTCATGGTATTAACCCTTAATAAAATTCAAACGTCTTGAACCAATTGGAATTGAGTTCCTCCCTAGCATATATCCCCAGTCACTGAATTGCCTAGATAAAAACTATCTAAAGACTATTTAACTTCACTATAATACAGAAATAAGTGGAAGTGAATAAACAGAGGCTTTATTGGAAACCACCAGTTAAACCACCAAAAGATACATTTCACAGGAGTCATGCTTCGCGCTAAGCCGCTAATATAAGATCCTTGATATCTCATCTTATCAGGTGCATATGGACACGGAAGAATCAAATTACAAAGTTTCAAACATAACTTACTCTCTGGTCAAAACTGTTCGGTCTCAATTCGATAGGGTAGCGGCAGGTTCTAACAGAGTTGGATCCTGGTTAAAAGATACCCAGTCGACTTGCTTGAGCATGTTAAACCGCTCATCCAATGTTATAAATCCAGCTTCAGGAGCAACTACATCATATTTCCCAGCCTTGTATAGCAAAAGAACACTAGCCCCCATATCAGGACCATGGAGTTTTCCTGTTAACAGTACTCTCAGGGGCATGAAAAGTGATTTTCCCTGCAATGGCAGCAGAGATCGAAGTGTGAATTTGGTAATCTTCTGAGAACTAAAGCAAAAAAAAATACGACAATGTCAATTATATCACTGGAGCCAACTAAGTCTCACCTTGCGCTTTAGTGATTTGCCGAAGCCCTTCACCCACTTCTGCCACCCCGCATGGCCTTCTTCAAGTGCACCTGCAAGCTCGCCACTGTCATAGGCAGCTACGAGGCTCGCTGAGACTTCGGGAAGCTTATCTTCTATAACCACTTTACCTTCAGAGCTAAAGATAAAATTATATCTGTCATCACCAATCCGGAAGCACACCCTAGCCAACTTTTCATCCATATCTTAATTTCATTTCACCCATTCCACTCATTTTATAGAATCTAATGTACATGTTCTATCAGTCCTTATTGCAGTTAGCAGGGGAATTCGCACAGGATTAAATTGAAATCAACAGCAACGGAAAGAGATACCACACCCAATATATGAAAGTAAAAAACATTTTTTTTAAGTGAATACAACCAATTAAGGTAATCACCTCGTCAATGTGGCATGTAAGGGATATGCCAACAAGTTAGTTAGCACTTTATCTGAGTCCGTTATCAGGTCAATCCCATCTTTGAGAAGTTGAACTGCCTCCTGTGGATGCCATAACACATCATAGATTTAAGCATGCACCATAGCACAACAAAAAATAATCTAGTACCAAAATGGACTTGCAGGCCAAAAGTTCTGGAAGGATGCCAATTCTTCCCTTTAACACAGTCAGCAACACTAGACTTTTGCAGGAATAGCTAAACAAGGGATGTAATCTACCATACACTATATGTAGCATAGAGCCTTCGCATAACATATCAAATCCACAATGACATAGGACAGCCTTCTGGTTATTGATTAGAAAACTAATTGACATAGCAATAAATATGAACTCACATCAACAAACGGTCCGTCTGATTCTTTCAAAATGCCAGTGTTCTTCCAGCGCTGACCAATAAGCTTGGTCAATGCCTCTGATGGAATCGCTCTCAAATGCTGACCATTCATCCACCTTTAATTCATACATTTCCAAATAGATTCTTTCAGAAATCATCAATCCAAATATCTAGGGGCATAGGTGGCAGAGCACACAAATTACATGCACTGCAGCTGCATGCTATAGGTAGCTGTCATTGATAGAGGAAGGGATGAAAGCAGAGGCTAGCTGAAAAGAAATTATTACCTTAGCTTAGTAGAATCAAAGATTGCACCACTTTTGTTGACTCGCTCAATCGTGAACTTTTCAACTGTGAATTGCATAAAAGTACCCATGATAAGAAATTAGCCAAATGAAAAGGGGGCCTTTGGACACAGATCTGTAATTCAACAACCAAGGACATAAGTGAAAGTCAAAGGCAAAACACAAACCAAGTTGCTCGAGGGTGAAAAATTCATTTTCAGTTCCATCTCCCCATCCTAGCAGAGCCAGATAATTCACCATTGCCTGAGGGAGATATCCCATCTCCCTAAACTGTCACAAGCAATTAGAGAGGATTATATTTCTTATCCTAGTAGGAACATCAACTAGAAGTAAAGCTAAAGTCTTAAGCGGAATCAGACAGAAAACAGAGATAGTGTTTGATCAAAATTAAATTTACCTGACCCACTGAAGTTGCACCATGCCTTTTTGACAATTTACTTCTATCAGGTGCAAGGATCAAGGAAACATGAGCGAAGTAAGGCATTGGGAAGCCCAGAGCCTGTAGTGAGAGTAAGAGGACAAATTTATACTGCCGATTTCAGATGAACTGATAGAGAACCACGAAACCTCACTAACTATAAGAGGCATGAATCACATTACCTTATATATAAGTGCTTGCCTCAGAGTATTCGGCAAATGCTCTTCCGCTCTGATGCACACATTTCAGGAGAACAAGGTGAAGTATGATGAACCTAAAACTATAGATGACTTGGGGAAAAGAAATCAACTTGCAAATACCCCGACTACTCATGTGAGTAACGAATATTGAGTACCTTATAACATGTGAAATTGCCATAGTTGCATCATCGACGGTGACACAGAAATTGTAAACTGGCTGTCCGTTGCTCCGCATAATGACAAAATCTCCAAGTGTGTCCAAGTTCCAACTGACCTTCATTACACTATCCATAAGGTCAATAGCACATACCATTGGATAAAAAGGGAAAGATATGTTTCATCAATCATAGAAGTTATTGTGATCAAACTGACTGTTTCAAGTCAAGCAATTTTCTAGAATTCATTAGCTATGTTTTCAAGTGATTAATGGAAGCTAGCTCTCAAAAGCAGCCCGAATAGCACCCACAGCGCAAATTAAACATTTACTAATGCTGAAATACACTAGTCTTTTAGATGTAATGACTATAATTGAAGATGCTAATGGCCACCATTAATTTGACATGTGGAGTATCATGGAGAAGTTTGTTTTTAACTTCATCAGAGTTCCTGCCCACAAAGTACTTGAGTTTTTTTTTTCTCAATTTTTCTTTGGGTCAAAGGTTGGGACGCATAAATCTGATAACTTGCCAAACTCTACCTTCCATAAATTATGGCCACACTATCTGTTCAGCTTCACAAAAAATCTCATCACTTTGGGACAGAACTTATGCACAGACAACTTTTGTTCAATATGAAAAAGTCAGAATGCAGGCTGACATTAATGGAAACATAACTTACTTCTCCTCGAATAAGATCGCTTATTTTCAACCTGCCCTCCTTTG
The DNA here is from genome assembly GCA_001662345.2 of Metrosideros polymorpha var. glaberrima. NCBI lineage: Eukaryota > Viridiplantae > Streptophyta > Magnoliopsida > Myrtales > Myrtaceae > Metrosideros > Metrosideros polymorpha. The sequence continues at coordinate 2,976,326 of BCNH02000007.1, read as the reverse complement.
GCACACGAAATCGATATGTGAAAGGGGTTCCCTTTGCCAACTCTTCTTGCACTTCTTCTTCAGTTGCAGTAGCCCATCGTCCAGTATAAACTGGAGGCAGTTGCTTTAGTTTTGCAATCTCCTTCATTTTCGCAAGCTCCTGGAGTAATAATCTAATAGCTTTAAGTATTTCAAGCTAAAGTTCGATAGCAACATAACAGACAATTCTGGTTCTTAAATAAAATGAAATTATCCCTAGATAATGTCAGATGTGAATTTAAATCAGAGTAATGATTGACTGACCAACTCATCCAGCTAGATAACACCTATTGGTAAAACCACAAGTAAACAAGGCAATTCAAGCTGACAACCATTGAAATTTCATGTAAGTATCGTTTCAATCATGCCTCACAAAAGAACGGAGATGATAAGCAGTCACATTTGAGGTTGCCATCATACTTGGATATATTGAATCAGAGACAAATATTCCTCACTTGCAAAATCAACCAACTGGATCATCCTCTCTAATTGAAATTTCAATACAATCTTCTCGGCAGGTACAGAGCTTCTTCCATGCATTGAACTAATGAAGTTCAGAGATCAAAAGCTAGAAGAGATTACCTCATTCGAACAAAAGCAGCGGTAGACATGACCAGATTCTAATAGCTTCTGAGCATGCTCCTTGTAAAGGGAGTTCCTTTCAGATTGCCAGTACGGTCCATAATCTCCACCAATGCCAGGGCCTAGAAGATTTTACCGAAGACATTATCATGGATAAAGTAAACGAGAAAGTCCACAAAATACAATATCAACATCAATAATTGAGAAGGCAAAATGTCTACAACACACTTCAAAGAGTCAGAAGCAAAACAAGCAACAACATTAACTAAAAGCATGTCCATACAGACACAATTCCCAACAAAGAATTTGGAATCTGGACAAACATTTCACAGTTAATTGCGCGAGTAGCACGATAAACTTTTTCCTGTTTCGACAAAAATTAGATGTGAAACGCTTGAGAGAAGCAAGGGAAAAAGGAAAACCTTCATCCCAATCAAGCCCTAGCCAAGACAGATCCTGCAACACTGCCTCCTCGGACTCCTTGGTTGATCTCTCTAAGTCGGTGTCCTCAATTCTAAGCACAAACTTCCCGCCTTTCGACCTGAATTAGCTCCAAGAACACGAAAGAACAAAACAACCTCAAGCACCCAATTTGCACAAGAGGCCACCAAGACCGCAACGCATACACGGCCGAAAGAGAGAGTGCAAATCGACAGAACAACTACCTAGCAAACAGGTAATTGAAAAGCGCGGTCCTGGCGCCGCCAACGTGGAGGTTGCCGGTCGGAGAAGGAGCGAACCGGACTCGGACCTGACCGTCGGCGGCGGCGGCGGCGGAGGCGGAGACCGAGAAGCCTCTCCGGGGGAGAGGGACGGCGATTGACCTCAAGCAGAGAGGGGAGGACTGGCGTGGAAACGGAGGATGGGCGAGGGTGATCTCGCCGATCGACCTGAGCCTGACCCAACAAGGCGAGCCAACGAAAGCCGCCATTTTTATTCCCTTTTATCTGCTTGCGCTTCCCAGAGCTGAGAAGCTCCGGTGGTGCTGGTGCTGCACTTTGTGAAGAGCGGAGTCGAAGTGAAGAAGAAGAGATAACGAGAGAGTCGGAGTCGCTTGTACGTTTCGCGTTTTTGGATCGATGCTGAAGATGTGGACGTACGAACGCACTGTCGTTTTTGCTTGTACGAAGATATGAGATATCAGATTGTTTACAAGGAAAAAAGAAAAAAAAAATCCCAATTATGTCTACTATGCTGACCTTTTTTCGTGACGTTAAAAATTATAAACTATATTCATTGTGATATATTTATTCTAAATATTTTTTTATGACAAAAAATCTCAAATTTGTATTTATGTAACACATTTACCCTCCGTTAAGATTTCGTTAGATAATTTTTCAGCTAAAACAATATCGTTTTTATTTTACTTAAGCCACGTGAGAATCATGTTAACATTATTTGCTTTCAAACATCCATGTAAGCAGAATTTTAATTTTTTTCATTGAGGGTAAATATATCACACATATATAATTTTGAGATGTTTTGTGTCACTGAAAAAAGTTTATGATAAATATGTTATAGTGAGTATGGTTTAAAATTTTTTGTGACTTGTGTCCTCGTTAGATATGTTCGTACTATTTTGATATTACCTTTCTAAAATTACAAGTTATTACATTGTATACTAATACACGATTAATCGAGCATGCTGGTAAAATACATGATTTATATGGAGATTTTATAAAATTTCAAGGTTAATATATCTAATCTAAATTAGGATCATCATATCTCAGACGAAAAAAAAAACTTGAAACATCACATCAATCGGACATTATCTCTTCAAAAAATGGGTTCTCTTCAATTTTAATAAGATTTGAAATTAATTTGAGTGTCGGGTTTTCAACTTTTCGAGAACTCAAAGTAACTTTACTATAGATATCAATTTCCTTTCACGTCTCAAGACGGACAAAAAATAACTTTAGGGAGTACAGATAACAATTTGAAAAGCAACATAGAAGATGGTTTTCAATTTTAAGTATGGAAGGATTTCTTCGTCATGGAGAATTGATTATTTTTAGTAATGTAAACGATTATTTTTTAAATAAATTATTTATTTTTTCGAAATAAATGGAATCTAATTATCTAATAAATACTTAAAAGAGACCGCACTTAACAAATTAAAAAAACAAAGGTTAAAAATAAGATCTCAACATTCACTCCTTTCGCATACGTTCAGTCCAACGATGAACACTGTGCAGACTCCAACTCCACTCCACTCTCTCCCCTCCACTCCCCTCTCCATGTCGAGCCGCCGCCCCCGATCTCCGTCGCTCCCGAAGGCCATGAGAGCTTCGATGAGGGACCGGAGCAAGAACCGGAAGCCGCTCCAGAGGGGGAGGACCCTCAGCATCGAGGCCATCCAAGCCGTGCAGGCGCTGAAGCGGGCGGGCAGCAAGGACCCGCGGTCGCTCGAGGTGGCCCGCCGCTCCGCCTTCGGGCGCCTCCTGAAGCACGACATGATCGCGGTGCTCCGCGAGCTGCTCCGGCAGGGCCGGTGCGATTTGGCCCTCAAGGTGTTTGTTCTATTGCTTCCTTCGTTATTGGGTCTGGCGGCCGCTTTCGTGAATGAATTGGGCTTGTGATGTCTATGTTATGCTCCTCGCTTGTAGCTTTGATTTCGTTCATTTTCTGTTTGGGAGTTGGATTGACTGTAGGCCTCTCCGGAGGAAAATGCAATTGCAATGCATCACCATAGATAACAGATGAAGAAAAAAATTTGTCTTTTACTGGTTTGCATTTATGTATAAGTATGCTTTAAAATTTTGGAGTACTTATGTACAAGTGTGAGTTCCTTCGTAGCAGATTCATACCTTAACAAGCAGGGAGCTTGGGGTGTCTGGTCCTGTGATTGTACCATGATTGTTTTTCAAGAATCAAATTGTCTCATCTTGCCTGTCCTAATGTTATCGTTAAATATTGTGGAAGCTTATTTTGAAGAATATGGCCTCTCTAATGGACTGATCAATTAGCTGGAGACATATTCTTGCAACTGCTCATAAATTTATGATTTCCTATTTTGCACTGCCACTCTGAGTATATGTAGTTATCATGCGATATTGAAAATCGTTTTTGTGTTATGAGTCCTAAGAGAGCGAGTAAATAAGTAGCCTAGGAATATCCAAAGTAGAGTTGGTGCATTGGAATCTACTGCCTCTTCTCACAGTCGCCACCACGCCACTGAGGATCCATCCCTAGTTATGACTACTGCTGTTGTATGCCAAATGGGAGTTTTGGGTTAGCAAAAAGAATGGTAAACTAGAAGTACCTGTCTCCGTACTAGAGATAGAAGACAATAGTCGCACTTTATCCGGCACAGTGATGCAATCCCGATGGGTAGTTCTTGTTTGTGCAGTCAGGTATGCAGTTTGGGTGGGGAGACATGCTCTTGTCTAGCTTCGGCGCAGGAGGAAGTGTGACTTCATCATAGGTGCATTGGTCAAAGGAGGGTGTGGTGCTTGAGAATATTTGGGTGTAAACTTCAAAACACAGTCCTGATTACATGGACCTTTACATGGACAGGCTAATAAATAAGATCGATGACACAAGAGGAGCCTCATCCCTGTCTCCCATAACAAGGAAAGGTTTTCTGGTTGTTGTGGTTGCTTAAAAGGACAGGACAAATTATCTTTTGCGCTTTCCCATTGTCTTGGATGCCATATGGCGATAATGTATATACCTATTCTAATACATGTGATTTAGGTTCTCAAGGTTTTGTTCGTTTTCCTCTCCATAATTTCTGTATTGATCAGTATTACTCTCTGCTAACATCTTTTAATTGCTTTGACTCATTCCTTCAGGTTTTTGAAGATATTCGGAAGGAGTACTGGTATAAGGGTCAAGTACTGTTGTATGCTGAAATGTTTTCAGTCTTTGCTGGCAATGGATTGTTTGAGGATGTTAAACTTCTTTACCTGTATTTGAGAACAGAAGATAATATCGAGCCTCATCTTGAGGGGTTTAATGGTGTCTTGAGAACCTTCATAAGTTTTAGTCTTGTTGAATTGGCAACAGACTGCTATTACTTTATGAAAGAAATAGGGTGTGAACCAGATAGGTCGTCCTTTAGAATTCTTATAAATGGTCTTGAATCAATGGGAGAACAGGTTGCTTCAGCTAAGCTAAGAGAGGAGGCTCACAAGTATTATGGGGGATCTTTGGAGTTTTTACAGGAGACTGAAGAGATGATAGGCCAATCTTGATCATACGCATCACTATAGAAAGAGTTCAAAAGGCCATGTCTGCTGTGCCTTCATCTTCAGTTTCAACTGAAACAAAGTGTTTTATCGAAAAGATTAAAAGAAAGTGGAGTTGGTACATATCCCTCATGTGTTGTACATTCTAGAAACTTAATGGCAGTTCAACATAATATTTATGTATATTTAATTTTTAGTAGAAAATTTGACTGATATTTGCACTGTACCTTTTCTTTTCCATGTTCTTAACTTGGTCATCTGGAAATTTGATTATCTGTTTCTGGTTTGCTTTGTAATCAAGCAATCAAAGTCTTCCTTGATCGGATTTACCCTCTTTGATGTGGTTAAATTTTTTGAGTTCCTTATTTTAGCGAATTGATTATTCCTTTTGCATGATAGCATCAATGTGATTCAATCAAGTTCTCCTGATTCAAGAATGCACAATCCCTTTGTGCTCGCCACATACATCGTTAGTTCTAAGCAAAATGCCACTTGATATCATAAAGCATCAATCTCTGGCTTAAATGTATAAGTACTAGCCTTTTTGCCCTAAAATTATTTGGGTTCCAGGGAGTTAAAATGAGCTTGGGCAAGCCAGTGGCGTCAGTCCGCAATAGATACTCCTTATAACCTTAGGAAGGTATATTGGAAATAAACAGACTTACTCCAATTGCCCTATGTAAATGCATTGCTTGCCAATGAAGGCATGCCTCTACCTTTTGATCATTAACACAATACAATGAGACAAAACTAGGGCGTTGTATTCATATTCTTGTCAACTGTCTTTCGCAACTTGGCCGCCCTTTTTATGTTGCTACTGTGTTCGTGGTACAAAGAAGACATTAGAGAACTTTGCTTCTTACATGAATGCCTTGCCCTAAAGCTTGGAGTGAGATGCTGCCAGTATACCTTTCCTGTTCTTCATGGTTTTCCATGTTAGAACTGTTTCCCTTCGAATGTCTGACTGAACTGCCAGCTTGGCGGAGCCACATTGTAAGATGTGAGGGTTCTTCTGTCGCTGGTGGTCACCTCGAAAGAGAGAGGCTGCCCTCTAAGGTCGACACTGCATTGCCAATTCTGGCCCCAGTTTCTTGCCATTGGTATCCACCCTGTTTTCGACCCCTTCACCTTCACGGCGATCGCCTCCCCATCTAGGCCTACATTCGTTACCAAGACCTGATAGAAGTGAGAGTTTCCGCTCAATGTGAATCTCAGACCACCTCTTCTCACACACTTCACCCTGTTAACGTTCACACAGAGTCGAAAGATATCAGGAATCAAGTCTCAAAAATGCATCCGGTAAAGTAGCTGCGCTTGTGTGGGTTGCTTTCATCATACCTCCTGTACTGAACAGGCACCATATCAGCTCTTCGATCCGCAATCTCGGCGAAGGCCGCCTCCGACATCTCGAAGTGCTCTTGCGGGAAGTTGCACCACCCGCCGTAATCGGCCGAAAGCCCGTAGTTTGGAGGACAGAAGTCCGTGGCGGTGAGGATCACCGACGGGCTGCCGGGGAGGCACCACAGGATGTGGTCGACGCACCGGAGCTCAAAGCAAGCCCCGCAGGTACTCCCCCTGTTAAAAAGCATCGCACTCAAGCCGGCGCTGTACTTGCCATAGGTGGCCATGTGAAGGTCCCCGTAACCACAAGCCCCTCCTGCCAACAATCGGAAACAAAGCTGAGGAAATGACTGAAAACAGAGGAACTACCTCAAGGAGAAGAGAAAAGGGATTTACCAATTATTAGAGATCCGTCCGTCTCCATGGAGTACGTTGCCGAAGCAGGCTTCCATTCACCAGCAGAGTCAGAGGAGGCGACGAGCTGCCAAGTTTGTGCAAGAATCAAGCAGAGAAGCGTGGACCGAAGAACACCCATTTGAGAATCAACGTTCCTAGGATGCTTGGCGTTGTACTTCGCTTAGGATTCCTCGCCCTTTCTTCTCACTGCGGTGGAGAGAGGAAAGGGAGGGACCAAATGACGGATAACTCCTCGAACCCTTTGACGAAAAGCAACGAATGGCTCGCTCTCTGTTCACGCCGTGGGACATTCCAAAGAGCGCGTGCCGCAGCTTTGGGTGTTAACCGAGGAACAGAAGAGAAGGGTCCGAGGCTTTACGCCGGTGGCAGACACAGGGGAGAGGGAAAGTGGAAAGCCCTCGAAGCGTTCATCCAAAAAGAGAGTCGAAGGGTATTTTTCTACACTTTGCTGCGGAAATGCGGGCTCCTGTTCAGGCTCTTCTTTTGAGAAGAGAACCAGAGAGGGAGAGAGAGAGAGAGAGAGACTCCATTGTCAATAAAGTTGAGTGATTGAGGAAGAAACGCTAATCAATGATTCGGCGGGAAAAGAGGGGCTCTGGACTTTGCAATTATGCGAGGCGAGAAGAGTAAATGCATGTGTTGCTCTTTACTTTTGTCAAATGATAATAATATCACAATTCGCGAGTTGAGGAGTAAAGCTAGGGCAACCGAATCTGGGGGATCCTAACTTTTTTGCTGCTTATTATTAGGTCTCCACATCCGTGCGGTGAAGGGGTTTCGACTCCCCGACTTTGGCTGCGTTTGGGAACAACATTCAGCAGCATTTGCATTTGAAAAATACCCATTTGGCTAAAATGGATGTTTGGGAACCACATTGGAGACTTGCATTTGGGAAATGCAAGTCTCCAAAATGCTGAAAGCCGCAGCCTTAGGCTTTCAACATTTTCGAAATGCATTTGGGGGGTAAGTGACTCTTTTTTCTTCCTTTTCTACCCTCACAACTTCATCAAAATTCCAAGTAAAGCCCTTCTCTTCAATGGAAACCCTAGAATGGAGGCAAGCGATTGGCCGAAGAGGGGGACGGACCGGCGAGGCCGAAGAGGCAGAGGCGACGATCGCCGGGGGGGTCGCGCGACCCCGGCGACCGTCGTCAGAGGGTTGCGCGACCCCAACAACCGTCGCCGAGGGTCGCGAAACCCAAGCTGACACTCGCCTGGGGTCGCACGACGCAGGCGACCGCCACCTGGGTCTCGCGACCTCAGGTGAGGCTGGTGGCAGCCGCTCGCCAGAGATCTTGCCGATGGTTCGAGGTCGCAAGGGTTTTGACAAAAACAAAAGGGTTTTTGCAAAGTTGCATTCTACAGTGTAATTTTTCCAAACACCATTTATTCAAAGTTGCATTCCAAAGTATGATTTTACTAAACACTATTTGCATTTCGAAAAACTTATTTAACCCAAAGGTATTTGCATTTTCCCAAATGACATTCCCCCAAAGGCTTCCCAAACGCACTCTTTGTCCTAAGCCCTGTCGAGTCTCGCCATCGAGCCACGCACCTAGCGGTCTCTATCCGGCTTGGAGCGCGACAATGAAGCCGTCGACTCAACGACTCAATATGTTTTTCCATCGCACCTTTCAATTTAGCTTTACCCTTTTAGGGGGCTCGCGCTTTTTCACTCTATTTTGTATTTCGAACATTCCTTACTATTTTAAATTAATTACATTATCCATTGCAAGTTTCACTTATCATGTCGTTGAAACTTAAAATTATCCCGTTATAAATTTACCCACACAATGAAGACTAAGGTCAGATGTGTGGGCCACGCTTGTTTCTGACTTTTTTCTTTTCTTTTCTTTTTGGTTTCTCCCCCTCTCTTTTTTTCGTGTGAAACCAAACCGGTGTCCCTCTTTTAAAAAAAAAACAAAAAAAATTTATTTGGCATATAGACAATTAGTTATTCTGTCAATGAGTCGTATATATTTTTTATACTAGCAAGACTATTATTCAAAAACAACCTAAGCACAAATAAGAGTGAAAAGAATCATCTACTAATTTTAATGAATGTATTTGGTTTGATTATAAGTTCAATATATGTCATTATGTGATAGTTCTTATATTTAACTGCTCAACTTCCATTTTATTCCGTAAATCTAATGGTCCAATTTTTGTTCGTTTTCTTTGCATCACCAAATGATTTTTTAAAGATATTTTTTTAAAAAATTACCAATATGACAAAATTAAGTACATTAAAAATTCAAAAAATCGAATTTTATCATGCAAATTAAAAACAAAAAGCGCCCTAAAACATTACGACACGGAATATTATATTTGCCTTGATTACATGGAATAATAGTGGAATATGAATCGTGTATAGTGTATACATCCATCACAACATTCAATTTTTGAGCAAATCCTCATAATTTTTTATTGAAAAAGAATAGGGGAAATAAAATAAAATAAAATAAAACTAACTCATCTTTACTCCGCGGTATAATTAATGCTCGCACAGATTACAACAATCGCTTAAACTCTCTTCCAAGTGGACAATAGAGAATAAATTCAATAGAAGACAAACATTCACGATATATCGATATATAATGAGTTGGAAGAAGCGGCGCTAGAGTGAAAAAAGTTGTATGAAAGGGGTAATAGTTTTGTTTTTTAGTAAAATTGAAACCAAATATAAAAAGAAAATATAAAAAGTAAGAATTAAGCTTAAATCAAGAGCGAATCTAATGCCGAAACGCAATAGAAATTGGCTAAACAGAAGAATCGAAATAGAAAAGAGGACCAATTTGTTCTCTCGAATTTGATTATCAAAATCAATATAAAAAATATCAAAAGTCTGCATCCACTGAAATCGCAATACCCTTTTATAAGGTGCTAAACCTAAACCTAATTAACCTAGGAAACACAAAACTACTAAAACACCCCTGAAATTAAAAAACGACTAAAAACCCATTAAAACGACATTAAAAAACGACTAAAAACCCATTAAAACGACATTCGTCACAGCATAGTAGTAAGTTTGGACCAGCGGCCCGTTTCCATGCAGCATACCAAATTTCAGCCTATTTCGAGTTCGCCAATCCGAATTCGCTGACCCTAAGTGCATCAGGATCCTACATTTTACCTTAGTCTTCATTGTGTGAGTAGAATTGTAATTGGAAATCTTTTTAAGTCTCAACATTATGCTAAGTGAGACCCGTTAGGGGTAACGGGTTTTCGCACTCAAAAATAGGATGGAAAAAACGAGGGCCTTTTGAGGGTGTGGATTACCCGTAATATCTCCATCATGTCTGTAACGAACACGCACAAATCGATTCCATAGCCACCCTGCCACGAGTTCGCGCCGACTTATGCCGGACTTCAGAAAGGAAGTTCTTATCAGCAATGTTATTACACAACAAAGGATGAATTGTACATGTAAAAGAACACGGACAACATGGTTTTAGAACGGGTCGGACTCATCGTCGCCACTGGGCGATACTATGATGTCTTCCAAGGACACGACCTGGCCAACTTCAGACTCGCCGCCCTTGTCGCGAATGCCGAGAGAGTCGAAGTCGTAAACACCGTCTCTGCAACTTTTGCCCTCGGCATCGGAATAGAGCTTGTGCGTTGCTTGATCCAGTGTACCTTCTCTGTACACATAAACGAGCTCGTCCTCTTCCAGAGCATGCCACTTGCTATAGGCATCAACTCGGTTCATGGGCATGCCCCTATTTATCATGAAATAGAGATAAAAAAAAAAGGGGGGGAAATTAACAATTCTACAATCGTTGCTGCTCCTTCCAATTCGATTGCCAATAATCACTAGTCGGGAAAATTTCAAATAAGAGCCTAAAATTCAGAGCGGACCCTATAATAAGCTTTCATGATCGGTAATTAATTAGTGAATCAGATTAGATGGTTGGCTTTCATGATCGATGATTAGTAAATAATCGTCAAGAGTTTAAAACATGAAAAGAATTTAGGGAGAATTACCAAAAAAGTTCTAAATCTATTGCAATTGTGCCAATTTAATCATAAACTTTTTTTTTTGCCAGTTGAGTTCTAAACATTTTACATTTGTGCCAATTCAGTCCATCTGGCGCTAACGTGGCGCGATCGGCATTGACATAGATAATTTCTAATAATATTTTAATATTTTTTGAAAATTTTTATTTTAT
>BCNH02000007.1:2939100-2956888 GCA_001662345.2 Metrosideros polymorpha var. glaberrima | reverse complement strand
TATATACACAATATTAACCTAATGTGAACATATTTTTCTACATGAACGTCATATTATTTGAACAGAAAATTATAAGATAAGAGGAGAAAAATTATAAGATAATCTTGAATATGTAAATAGAAAATTATTTCAAGTCAGTCCAACTATAGCTTCATGAAATGATTGGACGGACCGCATATTCTACAAAACTCCCCTAATTTATCTAACTCCAAAATAATCTCTTTTACTTCCATTACGTCGTGTCATATTAAATGTGTTTTACATTATATGATCTTAAATTCGTCTACTTTCTTTTTATAAATTATCTATCTCCAAAATGATTTCAATAAATTATGTGACATTAGAATATGTTATGTAGTGTAATCCTAAAATTAGTTTTTCTCCTGTGCATAGCATGGGCCATAAGTCTAGTGGCACTGTATAATTATGAACATCTTGTCTGTCAAACATATTAGAATGTGAACATTCGGATGGATATATTTATTATCAAAGTGGTGAGCCTGAAGAGATGCTTCTTATGAATTGTGGTGCTTAACCTCGCTTTTCCTTTGTAATTTTCGAAGCTCGCAGAGGTTTTCTCCAGGGATGGGATGTCCTTTTTGGCTAGTTGCCAGAATCTTCTCCCACGACCTTGGGTCATTGATGATTTAGACACTTTTAAATTGAAGTGGAGCAAAAAATCCTGGAAGAAGGCAAGCTTGTACAACTTTTCTAACATTATTTGTTCTTTATGCACTTTTTGGGTTCACAGCAGAATTTGTACTTTCTTTCCTGACCAGATCCTTTATGACAGGCTATCATATTTGTTGATAACTCTGGTGCAGATATCATTTTGGGTATTTTGCCGTTTGCCAGAGAATTACTTCATCGTGGGACTCAGGTTCACTTTCATGTTTATTTCTTTTGACTAGAAAGTGGTCATAGTGATTACTCTATCCACAATATGCAGTACTAGATTTCGGTATAGTGTGTCTTTTACCAGTCATAGTGATTACTCTATCCGCAATATGCAGTACTAGATATCAGTATATGTATCTTTTACATTTAAAAGTTCTCCGATGCAAGAGTTTGGCCTGTCTTCCATATTTTTTTGGGAAAGTAATTCGTGCATCACCTGTGGGATATCTTTCATTATTTGCTGCCGAAGTCTTTTGCATTAGAAATTAAGAGAGAAGCATCACCAATGAGACGAATAGATCTTGTTGTTCACAGGGAAATTTATTTGCACTTTCAATGTAAATATTGGTAAACAATGTTTTGGGTATTATGTCTGCATCTGATTTGTGTTGTCTAGGGACCTGCATTTATTGTTTACTGAATGGATGTGTACCTTGTTACTAGGACAGAGATAGTGAGATTACTTAGTTGGTGTGAATTGTCATACTGCTCTCAATTTCTTGGCACTAATTACTGCATGGTATATTTCACTGCTTTGACTGCATCAGTTTGTGTTATGAAAGACGACGTTTGACTATGGTTGTGATAATTTTTCCCTGGCTCCACCTTCATTGATCATGCCAAAGATCACAAAATTTGCAATCAGATCTCACTAGTATATCATAATTATGCATTTCTGGGTTTGATGCCACTGTAATTTGTCATGTGCGTTTTGGGGGTTGTTTGTGAATCGGCAACTTTTTGGATCTCTGTTCCAGCTAACAATTATCATGGTCCCAATTGCCAGAGTTGAGCAATCGACAAATGTTGATTTTAGCTTTGAGTAGGCCTACATATTATTTGACTTTGTTATCCTAATGCCAGTTCATTAGATATATCATTGATAGGAAAAAAAAGAAAGGAGTCCTAGCCAACAAAAAAAGAAAAGAAAAAAAAAGAGGAGTTTAATTAGGTGTGTTTCTCAGTTTTCTTAACTCTGGGATGGTATATTCAGATATACTTCTGTCTATTCTTTCCTTGCAGTCACCTAACTTTCTCTCGCGCTGTCCAGGTTGTGCTTGCTGCTAATGACTTGCCATCTATTAACGATGTCACCTACCCTGAACTAATTGAGATTGTATCCAAGGTATGAAATAGAAAGACTTTTAAATGTGATGTGAATATACCATGTTGTCCTGACATTGTTCCAATAACCAGCTGAAGGATGAGAATGGGAAGTTAATGGGTGTTGATGCTTCAAACCTCTTGATTGCTAATTCTGGGAATGATTTGCCTGTAAGAAATTCGAGTCCCTGCTGTTGTTTACGTACCCTCATATTTTGCTTTCCTGGTGATTGATAAATATAGTGAACTCCATATCGTGAACAGTCTTCCTCTTCAATTTTTTGTAGGTTATTGATCTTACACAAGTATCCCAAGAGCTAGCCTTTCTGGCGGCTGATGCAGATCTAGTTGTTATGGAAGGAATGGTAAGTTTGGACTGGTAATGCAAGCAAATTTTTGGCAAATTTAAGTTCTTTTTCACTGGAGTTGCCTTTGAGATTGTGGGGCAGATGAGAACGCATTATTGTTTAATTGCTATCCATCATGGAAATTTGGAATGATTTTACAATTTGTTTATATCTTTTGTAATTGAGATGCATGAAAATTGAGGCACACACCCGCACACAGATTTCTCAATGGAGCTCAGATTCAGGAGTATAATTCTGCTGGTTGAATGTTAAAAGATGACTGACATGTTTAGACAATTTTAAGGGAACCTTAAGAAAAAATCTGGAGATACAAGTACTACTTAGAGTTTTGTGATTGTTCTTAACAGTACCCATGCCATTCTTTTTCACGCTCACAAGCTCATATGCTGTGTGCGTGCTACATTAGCTGCATATCCTTTTAGCCCCCTCATTCGTGGACTTTCTGCCCTGCGGAATAGATGCATATATTGGGAGCCAAAACCACCTTAATGATGGACGATAAGTTTTTTGGGTTCTGATTGTTGGATATTCATTCTTTTCATGCTGGAATAGACATTTGGACAGACAAAACTACCTCTTCAATGCATAAGTCTATTGGGTTCTGATTCTTGGACTTCCTACTTCCTATTTACACTGGAATAGACATTCTTTTGGTCATATTTTGCCTCAAATTCAATGGATAAATTCATTTTTCTCGTTTTACCTGCTCATCATGCATGATATGCTCCCTTACCAATCTCTAGAGGACATGCTCCAAAAAACTAGAGCAACCATTAGATGCAAAAGAAGAGGTATCGGCTTAGAGATTTATTAAGGCCTCTGCCTAAATGAATGCTTGAAATATCAAATTATATTATATTGCTCACTTATAAGTATGACTGGGTTTCCTTTTGGCAGGGCCGGGGGATAGAGACTAACCTATATGCGCAGTTTAAATGCGATTCTCTCAAAATTGCAATGGTACTTGAGTTGATCCGTCTGCTTTAGATTACGAGTTCTGTTTCATTGATTGTTGTCTGGTTTAATAGCTGCCATATAGCTGATTCTAGCATAATTTCATCTATGTGGCTTTGCACATTATTCAACAGGTGAAACATCCGGAGGTTGCTCAGTTTCTTGGAGGACGGCTTTATGATTGCGTCTTCAAGTACAGTGACATATCGGGTTGATGGGAGATTTCTTTGTGCACCATTCGCCAAATCGCATTATATCTATGAATTATTTGATCCGAGCTCTTGCCTGAAGGATATTCTTTCCTTCAGGAGGATTCTCACCGAAAACTGCATAGGCATGACACCATCCTGTACTATGTATGGCTGGACATCTTCTGAATTCGACAGAATCCTTGATTCAAAGTCGTGGACGTTCTAGCACACGCGCATGGTGTTAAGCATGCATTATGTACACTACAAAAGGAAATAATTTGCACACGATTCGAGTCTATCTATCATCGCTTTTTGGTTCGTCCATTTTGGTTATGATTGTCATCTCTGTCGCATTTCTTCGGTCTTTAGCAATCTTTGCCGATGATGGTAGATGTTACATTGACAAAAGCCATTGTAGAGAACCACGAGGGGACACTAGATGTAAGGGCTATTACACCTTTCACATGTTTTTTATGGGGCGGTAGCATGATGGAGACGAATTCGGTACTAGTACAAGCTCGGCCTTGCTCGATAAACAAGATCCGATACCCAATTCAAGCTCGGAATGTTTTGCGGCTCGAGGCACTAAGATGCTCGATGCCATCGTTAGTCTCGGAACAATTTACGGCGCATTTCTATCTTCTTAATTCAGGTTGTACTAAAAACACAGGAGACTATGATTGTTGACTGTACCGACTCCTGTCTTGGCCAAACCATCTCGCGCTCTTCGTTACCTAACACGATTCGGAATATCCCAAATCGTAGTAATAGGATTCTACCAAGTCATCAAATTAGAGGGCGCAGGGACGTGAGGATGAGTGATCCACACTTCGCAACCGACAAGGAATTTGACCTCTCCTCCTGTGCCCACGTTCTTCACATGTCCCAACAAAATTAATAGGAGTAATAACACATATAATCCCTCAACTTTAGTTCTTCACAACCGACAAGGAATTTGACCTCTACTCTTGTGCCCACGTTCTTCACATGTCCCAACAAAATTAATAAGGGGTAATAACACAAATAATCCCTTAACTTTCGTTCAATATATAATGTGGTCTCTGAACTTTGGTTCCGTATGTAATGTCGTTCTCGGACTTTCAATTTGTTCAATGTGATTCTCAAATTATTTACACACAAACGAAAGAACTACGTTGAATATATACCAATAGTTCGAGGACCACATTGAATATATTAAAAGTCCAGGGACGATATTGCATATTGGGTCAAAATTCAGAAACCATGTTGTACATAGTAAAAGTCCAATGACAATATTACATATTGAACCAAAGTTCAATAATCATTTGTGTCTTTTCTCAATTAATAGTAATAAGGTTGTCCATCGTATCCAAAAAGCAAACGCATAGCAATGGCAAGGCAAAGTCCAAAAGAAATGCTCATTCAATGACCTTTGGGAGTAGATTTTTCATGTAAAACATTTCCTCCGGGAGATTTCACAAAAGATTAGTACTTTTTATTTCGTACAAAACTCAAATACAGTTCTAACTACACAACTTAGTCCGGATGTACAGTCATCCAGAGTTAGAAGGAGATCTTTACAAGCAAAACCAATAAAATGAACTCTTATAATTCATCGAGACCCGCTTATTGTATAAATGAGAAATTACAGAGACTGTGCATTTCATAAATAAATAAATAAATAAATAACCTAGAAAAAAAGTGTCTAAAATTAGACAAATGAAGAAGTTTTTAGATTAGATTTTGTGCTCGTGTCTTGAATTATATATAGGGTTAATATCACAAAAAATCTTAAACTAGTACACATGCGACAAATTTACCCTCTGTTAATTTCCGTTAAATTTTACTGTCAAATTGCTAAGTTGGATGACACGTGACAGTTAACGGGAAATACTAGTTTGGACTTTTACACTTCATTTGTCACAGATGTGCCAATTTTGGATTTTTTGTGATATTAACCAAATTTAACGAAAACTAACAAAGGGTAGATCTGTCACAAGTGTACTAGTTTATGATTTTTCATGGTAAAAAAATTAGTTTTTGATAAATTTGTTACAAGTGTACTGGTTTGGAGTTTTTTGTGATCAAAAAATTAATTTTAAGTAAATTTATCACATATGTAGCAATTTAGAGTTTTTCGTGATATTAACCTATACATTAAATTTTTGCTAGACCCCACACCAACCGGTCATCCACCTTCCACACATACCATTAAAAACAGCCTTGTGATGGATGAAGCTGCGAACACTACATTTCACCGTTCTCTCTCTCTCTCTCTCTCCATTTTCTTCACTTTCTCTCGTTCTTGTAGGGGCACAACAATGAGCTCCATAGTCGAGAGCATCCGAAAGAGCACCTCCATAATTCCTAGGATCCTCCCAAACCAAGCCCACCATGACCTTCCTCTCTCACAACCGCACTCCACCGCTCATGAGGAGCAAGTTGGCAGCGGCGGCGGCGGCGGCTTAAGGAAGAGGATAATGTCTTCTCTTTCTCTCAGGATACAACCCATTTCTTATCCTTCAGCTCCTTCCTGGCCATTCCGCAGATCCAAGTCCATGTCCTCCATTGGAGACCAAGCAGGTTAAGTCCAACTAAGTCCTCTTAGCACTATCAATATAACGAACTTGTCCTGGGTCATAGCTCGGCACATGACCACGTACTCGACACGGTTGGACACGAAATACATGGAGAGACTCTGATAACGACACGGCACGAACAACGTTCGCTCGATCCGGAAACAGTTAGCCGAGATCTAGATTTTCGGGTTTCGTGTATGTTTTATGCGTTGGTTGAATTGAATGGTAGGAATGCTCACATGATGGAAGGATTCAATTGGATTGGTTATTACCTGTTAGCATGTGCGGAATTAGCGAGTTTAGTGCTAGAACTCTGCGATGTTATAGAGAATACGAGCATGCTGCGAGGCCGACGATATGATGCATTAGCACCGGTACTGCCATTTTGTATTGACAGTGAAAACATGGCGAATTGAATGTTTTTCTTCTATAATACTAACGAATTATGCTGTCGATACAATGCACTGACGCGCATCTATCCGGACTTGAATAAGGCGCAGGCAATTCGATCAGGAAGTGGTGGGATTGGGGTTGGTCATGGATCACATCGAGAAAGCCGGTCTTCGCCCGAGATCTGGAGATGAACGAGGAAGAATTCGGGGTCCTTGGCGGCCTCCAGAACAGAGGAAGCTGGAGACATGTTATCTACAAGGTCAGGTCCGAGATCCGAAGGATTGTGCGTTCCGACGACGTGGGTCTCCCCCAAACTGTCGAGTGATTGCTCGAGCTCCGTACGTACGCGCGACGACTATAAATTATCCATGAAATCTCGACGACGACGACGACGCAGTCGTGCAAGCGCCAGGAGAAAGTGAAGAGATTCAGAGATTTGCAGTGCGTTTGTGGGACTGGCCGATGTGTAGTACTTCTATTCTTTGGTTAGTTGAGTGAACTTAATGGACAGAGTTGCTATGTAATTAGCATGAATATGTCCAAGTTGTTTACTTCTCTATTTTATGATTATGTACTCAAGAATCAAGTAACAATATCAAGAATTGTCGTTTGAGAGTAGGGTTTCTCTAAGTGTAGGTAACTAAGAAAGTTGTCTTATTCAAAGGCCAAAGTAGGTGATAGTTATCTAGTAAGTATGCGCTTAACGCGTAACCACAAATCAAAAGATTGGTCGGAGTACTTTCGAAGAGCATGGCGTTATTTTGAAATATTTTTTCCTTTTATTCTCTTTTCCTCCTCTCTTTTTTTTTTTCACTGTGGCTAGCAAGGGTCCCCAAAACTCTTTGGCCACTGGGCGAGAGCCACTAAGCCCTCGCCAACTATAGGCGAGGGCCGTCAGCATTTTTCGTCTACAATTTTAATGGATTCCTAAGTGTCATTTCCCCTATAAAATGATAGTAAAACATAAATCTACTATATACTCTCAGTGGTATGAAGTGGCTGGATCACACTTTTGTAACTATAGTTCGAGATGGCAATAGAAAGCACAACAAAGCCATAAACTTTGATTTGGAATTCAATTTCAATTGTGCTATGCAATTTGTAAGGTATTCCTGGGTTTCGTACATCTTTCAGCAGATTGGCAATTCATCACTTCTTCAGCGAAAAAAAAAAAAATCTAGAGAAGCATGTGTCAAATAGTGACTTCGACATGAAGGTCCCCCGTTTTAAATTCCACTAATTATGTGCAAACTGCTTCAAGTTAGGGTCTCATGAACGTGGCAAAGACCTAAACTTAACCAGTTCATGGAATTTGTCGATTGTTCTATAGGCATCCACGTAATCGAGTCTTTAGGATCGTGCTCTAGTTATAAATATAAGAAATATATATATAGCAGCTTCTTTGTTCTTTCAGAGTAAAGGAGAGAGTGGCCAAAGATGTATGAACGCTGTTTGATTTGGACTGCACACTGGCCAATGGATGCTGTGATATCCCAACAACCAAGGCTGCTTCTGGTTCTCCAACGGGCCTTGTGATGAACTGCTCAGCTCAAACTGTCGGTGGTGACAGAGAGGCGCGCAACCATCGAAAGAGACGCCAATCATTTGCCAGCTCACGATGACAGTCTCATGGTGGCTTTCCTTCCATGTCTCTTCTCCTCTTCTTTTGAGATCCTATCGCTTGCTTGCCTGCTCGCTAGAAAGGACCACTTTCGGAAGGAATAGTGTGACTAGGGTTTCACAACTTGGTTGTGAAAATCATTTTTTTAAATTTTTTTTTGGTCAAGGTTATTTCGAATATGCACTTATAGTAATTGCTCACTTTATAATCTTATTCTAGCATAATCGTGTATCCATTTCACATGCGACGATTCACTTAACCTATCATGTCTCGTAGAATGTATTCGATTTAATAAAACTCATGTCTTTGAACGTGAGGATTGTTTTCTAAGGATAAATTTCCTTACATAGGAAGCCTCTCTCTTGCTACCACTCACCCATTATTTTTTCCTTAATAATATTTGTGTGAGAACTCAAGTCTTGTGAGAATCATTAGCAAATATTATAACATTCCAAAGTCTTGCATTGAATTGAAGAGACTCTATTAGACGATTCATAAAGTACGGTCTGTCCTTCAACCGTCATCGCTTTGTGGTTACTTAGGTTGTTCCTTTTGAGGGTTTAGACCGCATGGAATGAGGTATGTCATTACAAAATGTTATGGTAGTTGCCTAAGACCCTCATTGTACCTACGGCCTCCAAAAACATTCACTTTTGCTTAGCTCCTTCTTGGGGATGTCACCTTGACAAATTTGGTCAGTTAGCGGTATTCTAGATTAATTACACAAAATTGCTCGTCGTTCACTTTTCTAACCGTTTCATATACTCTAACAATGTAAAATTTCAATCATCGATCTGAAACAAGACTAAACCCTAAATCCTCAACCCCAAATTGGATTGAGAAATAAAAAGCCGCTAGGGCTAATTTTTATAGATATTTCATCCTGTATCTAGCACTAAACGTATCAGCTCATATTCAGTGGACGAAAGACACGAGTTTAGCTAGAGAAGATAGAGGGCGCATCTCAATTCATGTTTCATGCTTTTCAATTTCTTATCAAGCTTTAAAATTTAATTGACCCAACTTATCACCTTGACCAACTCTTCATCGTGTACTTCAATTCGATTCAACAGGTCTCAAAATTAATAACACTGTTGTCGAATGTCTTCGAGACATTTGTTAAGTAGCCCGATGTGAAAAGGTCATGGTTTTTCAAAGTAATCGATACTTTTTCATTCTCATAATGTATCATGTATGTCAAGGGCACTTTGGCAATTAAAACTTTTTCCCATTAAAATTATTCATGAAAAATAGCTATTTTCTTCTTTATATTCTTTGTGTGTGTGTGTATATCTTATAGGCAGTACTTGTTTTGTAATGAATTGCAGAGCAGGTTATGGATTGGAAAAATTTAGCAGCAAAGGTTCGATCGAGAGATCATGATCATTGTGGCTCAAACCCTATGTGGCACCGATCAAAAGTTGCCCAAAAGCTTGCCCAGAACAAAGCCCATGATGTTGATGCAGTAAAT
Organism: Metrosideros polymorpha var. glaberrima; assembly: GCA_001662345.2. Classification (NCBI taxonomy): domain Eukaryota; kingdom Viridiplantae; phylum Streptophyta; class Magnoliopsida; order Myrtales; family Myrtaceae; genus Metrosideros; species Metrosideros polymorpha. The sequence continues at coordinate 2,947,331 of BCNH02000007.1, read as the reverse complement.
ACTTTCACTTATTAAGTAATTGGGTCAAAATGGTCGGGCCAGCCCAAAAACTATATCGAAATTCGTGGAGGAGACCCTAAACTGTATCAACACTCCATTTTTTTTAGGATTAATACTACAAAAAACTTTAAATTATACTTATTGTTACAAAAATACTTCGAACCTTTTTTGCATTAGTAAAAACTCTAAACTTGCCCATTGTGACGCAAATGCCCCAATTTTTCTTTTTGCATCATAAAAAATCCCGACTTATATATTTGGATGGAACTGAAATAGAGAGTTATATGTCACACACGTATAAGTTTGGATTTTTTTGTGACAAAAAGTTTGGGATATTTGTGTTAGGGGAAGTTTATGAATTTTGGCGACATAAAAAATTTTTAAGGTATTTGTGTCACGGTGGGCATAATTTGAGTTTTTTTTTTTTTCCTTTTTTTTTATGTGGCCAAGAACCCTAAATTTGCACCCCAATATGAGAAATATACCCTTCATCACACTTCTGTCCAAAGTGACCGTTAAAAATCTCACATAGCGGCATATATGGACAGCGACATGTGAATGGAGCTCACATGACGTGGCTTTAGTGAAGCCAAAACGGCGTCGTCCTTTGGAGAGAAATAATCTGATGTAGCCATGGAAACGACTTCGCTCGATCCGTCCGAAAAATAACTCTTTATTGTGGCATACTAATGTCATTCTTTCTAAATCGGAGTCACGATTCTTAGAAATATTCATTTGTCATGTAGGCTTAGTTAGCCACCATAAGAAGTATTGAATGTGCGTGTGTGCATTTTGCATTGACCGCTAATAGTGGAGTTGTAATCGATGTCGTGCATATTTTCGGATACCCGATTTGGTCTAGTGTAGAAATAGAAATTTCCTTTTTTGCATACGTAGATTATTTAGGGATTGTGACATCCTTGGATTGTGTTTTAGATATGCATAAAAATTCATATGTTACGTAATATTAAAGTGCTTTTGCACACATCTAGAATATTTGGGCAGATTGCATATTTATTTCCTTGCCTCATTCGCATGCCGTGGAAAATGGCAAACTTGAAAAATATCATATCTTGCGTTTTAGTAATTTAGATTGCAATTTCCTAAAAGAATCACATACAAACATCATCAGGATTTGCATTTATGTTTAGGATAAAAAGAAATTGCATATTCGCATGGTCTAGAGAAGATTTGAATTCCACTTTTGCATTTTCCTCTTTAGGAAAATAATTTGCACTAGTCATATATAGATATTGATATTAGCATTTTCGCATAGTAGATTTGAGGCAATATTCACATAGTATACTTTAGATTACTCCATGATAGATTTCATTTTCGTGATTATTGGCTCATCTTAGGAAAGTAAGTTATTTAAGACATAATGTTGCTTAGTATATTACATTTGCATATTCAATCACTTGTTATAGATTAGTTCACTTTTAGGCAACATGTATAACATTTTTAGACTTTGAATTTACCGCTCGCGGGGCCTTGTCCCAAAGCACAATTATGAGGCCATGTTTAATTACTGCTCGAGATGGCTTTGGATGATTCTGTCTTTTTTACGTATAGCTGGGAATAGCTCGTGTTGAATCTATTATAGCAAGAGCATTAGGAAGTGATATATAAGTGAAATTTGAAAAACGACGGAAAAACGAGAAGGAAGAGGGGTCGATTTATGAAAGATATGGCGTCGACTGACCGTCGGACGTTCAATGGTCCTAACGAATGACTGTCCATTGACTATTTGATCAATGGTCATCGATTTTCTTTTTTCTTTTTGGTTTTTGGGTTGACCAACGATGATTTTCCTAGCATGGACCTAGTTGAACTGAGCCGGCATAGCTCGTTCGCCACCTCTAGGCGGCACTCTCGTGATACGTTCTTAATGAAATCTTATTTATAATTAAAAAAACATCATTTTATAAACTTTACTGTAGTAGTGTTGAAATCTTATGATGAATTTGTTTTTTTCTCCATATAAGTTTCGTCCCTCGCATTACACATGAAGATCACATGTCTTAGGAGTATTTAGTTAAGCAAATGCTTTATGACTTGACCAACAAGAATATTCCCTGCCACTCTTCAAAGATTCAATTTTTATTTGGTCCCTCGTATTGTCAGCTTGATGGATTCGACCGGTGTTTTTCTCTGGTCCGTGAGTCTCTAGGTCTTCCCTTGAATCAATCCCCTCTTGCTCTCACTTCCCACCTTCATCTTCTTCTTCTTCTGTGGACAAAGGGAGGAAGAAGAAGAAGAAGAAGAAGAAGAGCGAAGATCATTCGAGTTATGGCATTAGCATCAGGCTCTGCCACGAGCAGGACTTCCATACTATCATCCCACGGGGGAACACCCCTCAACATTGTTGTTCCTCCGCCATCGCTGAAGCTTCAAAAGCTTCGGACTTTTCACCCTTTTCCCACTTCTGGCCTTCGCTGCAATTCCCTCTCTCTGTCCCAACAAGCTCGGCTCTCTTCGACCCCTTGTGCTTCGCCGTCCGTAGTCAGCTCGCCAATCCCAGGTGTCGAAGTTCCTGGGAGTACCACTGATAGTAAGTGACGAATTCTTTTCTTGTTCTGGGTCTGCGAAGTGGGTATGTGGGAAAATTTCATCTTCACCGAGTTTATTCTTGTAGAAGATTGGAAGCCGTGTTCTGTTGTGGCGTGATTTCAAAGGAAACAATCGTGTGATTGAAGTGAATGTTCATTGTTCTGAATCCATATATCTTCAATCTGAAATTCTTACTCAGTTTAATCTGGTCAAAATACTGTGAGGAGCGATTTCATTTGTCATTGTTCTGGTTAGATTCCTTTAGTAAAAATTGCAATGATGTTATAATAATGTTAAAATTGAGAGCTTTATTCGATTGCCTGAGGTTCTATTCCATTCGATGTTGTGTATGTGAATAGCCTGGGGAGAATTCGCCAGAAACATATCTGGTGAGTGGGATGGGTTCGGGGCGGACTTCTCCAGCGAAGGGAAGCCAATTGAGCTTCCTGAGTCGGTTGTGCCCGAAGCTTATAGGGAGTGGGAGGTGAAAGTGTTTGATTGGCAGACTCAGTGCCCTACTCTTGCAAGTGCTGAAGAGCATATTCTTGATTACAAGACGATCAAGTTGCTTCCCACCGTCGGATGTGAAGCAGATGCAGCGACACGCCATAGCATCGATGAGAGATGTGTTGGGGAAGCGAACGGAAAAGCTTCTGCATTTGCCTATCAATCTAGCGGCTGTTATGTTACTGTTTGGCCAATGGAAGATAAGGTCACGGATAAGATGTTGGAAGTGGAGTTTTGTTTGATTAATCCCCTAGACCGGGAGTCCCGTGTGAGGATAACTCAGGTCATACATGTGTCCAACAACAAGGTTCTGCTTAAAGGTGTTAGGGTTTTTTGCGAGCAATGGTATGGGCCATTTAGAAACGGTGACCAACTGGGGGGATGTGCTATCCGCGATTCTGCTTTTGCATCTACTCCTGCCACAGCAGGTTCTGACGTTGTTGGTGTTTGGCAGGGCCCCACTTCTATGGCAAATTTCCACAGTTCTCAACATGTGAGTCTCCTTCCTTTCATTCACATTTTTGTTAAAGTCTAAATGTATGGTGTTTCTTACAGGGATCCTTAGTTGCTGATGACCTTTTTGCCTTTCTTCTGCGGTAAACTGGTCTGGACTTGTTTCTCTTTGGACACAGGCGTTGCCTCTTCTTTTGTTGATGCTCTGTGATGATGTTGCAATGAATTAAGTTAATCTGTTATGGCTTTAGTGGTGCGGTGTCTTGCGTGATGCATAGATGAGACATAGTTTAGTTGTCTTATTGGGCATTCCCTTTGATTTTGAGTTCAACTTTTGTGCGATAAAAAACCCAAGTTTAGTAGGGCCTTCAGGAACAATGCAATATAGATAGAAGAGGCTAAGGAGACGAGAATAGTTGTTCTTCTGAAAGCGCTTTAGTTATCTTCTGATGATCTAGACTTGTTTAGTAAATCTTTTACACCAAGTCAATTATCTTCAAGGTTTAAGCTTTTTTTTGTATGTGCATAATGGTTGAGGCTTATGGCATGATCAACCTAAAAAAAATGATTTCTTTATCTAAAAAAAACAAAAATCATTGCATTGTATCATAAGAACAATATCCCTTCGCATGCTTGCTTACTCCGAGTATACATTGGCTATGTATATAGAGGAATACCGCATATGTAGATTGTGGAAAAGAAAAAGAATTGGTTCATGAGAAGATGACGGAGAGCATCGGACCAGCCCAAAGGAATCACAGTAGCTATGAAAGGAATTATATCCGAACTGAGGATCTCCCCCCTAGTCTTAGATAGGTTGTCTGAGGGTTTGTGGCGCGGGGTTAATCAGCAATGTAGTTCTTGGAACTGCTTGGTGATGTTTCCATCAACTTGAGAATTGATTAAATATGACTTATAAGCTGATAAGGCTTTGTTGAAGATACGTAGGATGTGGATGGGGTATTAATTTTTTCTTTTTTTCTTGGAAATTAGGCAAAGAAGTTGTCAAATATGGTATTCGTTTGGAGATATGGCTGTATTCTTTGTTCAAGTAACTTAGCAACTATTAGTAGTTTTTTTTTTGGTCAGAACTTTTAGTAGTTGAAAAGTTTGCTTCTATATCCCAATGTCTTGAATAAGCTGATAAATATATATGGTATCTGTCAAATGATTTCAGAAACTCTCGGAACTTATGGTGATTGGTGTACAAAGATCGGTGAGGGACGATAGCAACCTGGTGTTGCTTCCAAAACATTTGTGGTGTTCACTTCGAGAAAGAGAAAATGGTGAAACTTGTAGTGAGGCGGGATGGCTGTTTGATAATGGGCATGCTATCACATCAAGATGCATATTATCTAGTGATGCAGAGGCAAAGGTAAGTGCATTCAGTGTGCGTGCATGTGTACATCTTATGGCTGCACAGAGAGAGATTATTTTTGTGTGTATAGCCCAGTTTTATCAGGTGCGGGAGTCTCTTTCTCCCTATAAGATTCTCATAGAAGTTCATGCAAAAAATACTTCCCCCAATTCAGTTTAGGGTAAGCATAGAAACGTCTTTTGCTCTCTGGAGTAAGCAAAGATTTCGTTAGTGTCAGATGTTTTCTTGTTCTTTCGTCCTATATTATAAGGAGATTATTAGCTCTGCAATTATGAACCGAAAAGGAAATCCTGCTGCCATGCTTCTACAGGAGTACCATTATTATTTATGAGTAACTGGATTCAGACCTTCAAATCATGGCTATTGCCAAGTAGGAAATGATATAATGTGCTTGGATGCATGTTCATGGACTCGATAACATCTAATCACGAAACCTTAAAATTCAATCAATAGGCACAGTTTTAAGCGAAGCTTATGGAAATCCTAACGAATGTAGCCTCGACACTATTTTCAGTTTCTCTCTCTTAAATTGAACTTACCTTTTACATTCAGAACATCTGAGTCGACCATGACGATATATGTCCTGTTAAGTGCAGTGAGGTTAAATATGGTGTTGGTGGTGCTGCTATTTGCAGCTCATGATTTCCTTGAGACTGAAGTCTCTTGATGCTGCCTTTTGCGGTCATCGATCAAATCTGATGCAATGCACCGTTTATTTTGCAGGAGATATCGATAGCGCTTGAATCCATGGATAATGTATAAAGACCAATGACAGCCAATAACTCCCAAAATGACGCCGCAAGACTAGACCCAGTTTCAAGTATGTTTGGCTGTTGGTGCGTGAGCACTCAAGCTTCATAAGTAGAGAACTTGTTTTCGTGTTGAAAAAGAGGTCAGCCATTTTAATGACAGACATTCCCATCATACAGGGGATACCATGGATTACATCTGCTCATGCTGTTTACAAAGGCATGTTAGCTCTTAAGTTTGTTTTTGTATTGCTCTCCAGATGAACACCATCGCGGGTTAGTCAATAATTTTGCAATAGAAGTAGACTATATCGATCGTTGTCAAATTCATTTTACTTCGTTGGAGTTACCATGTATCCATGGCTAATCCGCTAGCACACTGTAAGTAAACATACGGGCTCTCTTCCATTCATGGCCAGATAGCGCAATGCATCAATAGCACCTTATTGTTTGTAAGGATTGGTGAGAAGTGAGAAATGGGAAGGTAAAAATCTAAAAGCCTCGCTAGATGGGAAACTTGGATTGAGCATTAGAGTCACAATGTCTCACGCGAACTGTGGTTAATCTGAAAGGCAATTGGTGGGTGAACAATGACTGTTGTATGTCATCTTCAATTAGCTTTGCTGAATGAAGCCTGTGCCCGAAAGCCGAAGTACTTCTCACAAATGATGTTTTATATGTGCCCGAACATAAAGTGCAAGCTTTTCATGGACAACCCCTGAACAGAAAAGGGCACATGAATCTTTACATCCAGGAATCAAAGAAATACAGGAGACATTGGCTACTTCTGGGAATAGAAAGCTCCACATTAAGATCAGAGAAATTTAACAAACACGAGTAGACACTAGATGCCAACACTCATACGGCTGAAATCATTTTCGACATTATCTTCACACAGCACAGCCACGGGAAGGATAACCAGGAAAGTATCTGCGCTTTAAGCGAAAGAAGAAAAAGGAGAGGAAATTATCAGCACGAGAAATCTTCCTACATGGTTATCGAATTTTAAGACGATCGTGTTCTTTCTCTTCCCATTTGGTCCTTCAACCCGAACAAGAGCCGCAACTCACAACATGAGAACACCACTCGGCACAGAAAAGCTTGATGAAGGGAGAGAAAAGAAAAGATAGAACTATCTGCTGGGTGAGATTGTTGAAAGTTGTCTTATTTGATAAATATGCGGACATGCACCTTCTTACGATTGAAAGCGCTTTTGCAGTTAGTAATCTAAAGTTCTACATTAGAAGCTGAAGTTTCTGCTTTCGATGGTCTCGAGATGTGGTAAAGAGCATCTTTTCACTTTGAGGAACCCCGAGTTTGATTTTTCATTCGAATCTGGACACCCAAAAACATGGGAATGTCGATCTCTTTCTCGCTTGTCCTAATGTGCTTAAAGTGAAAAGACTCCCTCATTTTAGAGAGAAGCTTAGCTTAGCTGACAGCGCGTAGCTAACCGCTCCGAATGAATGAGAAAAAAGTTCTCTTATCGAGCGATCCACTGCACAATGGTAGCAGCCAGAGTTCCAGTGAAATATGAATCAATGTAATGACAGAACCAGTGATATTTGGAGTGGCTGAATCAGATGGACTCGCAAGGAGTTCAGGTGAAGTAGAGCCTGGCCGATCTGCAAAAGGACAGCTCATCAAAAACCACATGCCGAGATATATAGACCCGACCGAAAGATGGATCTAAAGAGCGATAACCCTTATGAACTGAACTATACCAAAGAAAAACACAACAGATAGTGGTAAGCCAAGTTTGATACTTGTCCATCAAAAGTCCACATCAGACACTTGATATGTTTAGTTCACACAAAAGAACACCAAACCTAAAGTGATCTTCCCAATGATATCATGGCAGTAAGCCTTCAACAATAAACCATCGGATTTCCAATTCTTTTACTTACTTTGCCTCCAAAAATGTTTCTAAATTCACCTGAACTATCCACTCACACAGTACAGACATACTCACATCGCAAACCTATCACTTTGAAGGATATCCTATAATATCTTGTGCTAATTTTTTTTTATCTGCCTCTTTCATTTCTTCAGCAGCAGGAACCCCACCTTGAATTTTCACTTTCCTATGCTTGTAGGGCCGTGATATTCATCCAGTAGCACGATTTCTGCCGCTTCCATAAACTTGGTAGCTGCTCAGAAAGCTTAATACACTGCAGGAATATCGGCGGCCATACAATATGTTGGGAATCTGTTAAATGATTTCAGAAACTCTTGGACCTTATGGAGGTTGCTAATATAGATACGACCGATAGATGGATCCAAAGAGCGAAAACCCTTATGAACTGAACTAAACAAAAGAAAAACACAACAAATAGAGAGAGAGATTTGATGGGAAAGTGGAAGAGACCTTTTTGTATATGATAATCAAAGCGAGTGGTGAGCCAAGTTTGATACTTCTCTGTCAGAAGTCCACAGCAGAGACTTGATATGTTTAGTTCGGAAAAATTGTCCAAAATGTCATAAACTTATTGCACTTTTGCCAATTCAGTCTTAAACCTTTCAAATTTGCCAATTGAGTTCTAAATCTTTTTACCTTTTGCCAATTAAATCCATTTAGTCAATTTTGGCAAGAA
>BCNH02000007.1:2909407-2938974 GCA_001662345.2 Metrosideros polymorpha var. glaberrima | reverse complement strand
ATACATATATATAATAAGATTGATCAGTGTTCATGTCGTGCAATCACCTGAATTAAGAGAGAAATATTTTAAAACATCTCGCCGTATTTTAATTCATATGTACACGATAAAATTAATTTGTCTATCGACGCCACAATATACTCCATTACTGTATTCGTAGAATTAGAATATTTAAAAATGCAATATGGGTTATTAATAAACATTAAAAAAAATTAAAGATAAAACCCATGCGAAGCATAGACAAGAATACTAGTTCAATGGTATAAGCCAAGTTAAAAAATTGATATATTTTTACCCAAATATAGGTTTATTTGTTTTTTTATATGTATATAATGTGAGTGCAATGAATGCGCGGGAGACAGAAGTTTAAATAAAATATCTATCCAGATATATTTATTTAAGTGATAAATCAAAAGGCAAAAAATCAAAATTGTTGCAGTGCTGAAAAGATCTCTAAATGATCAACTCGGTGTAAACAAAACAAAGAATCGAGTTGTTGAAGTGTTTCTTTTCATTGAGATATTGTACAGTACGAATAGAGATATCACTACGTATAATTATGGTGGAAGTTAAAGATTAAAAAAAAAATAACAATTTTATTTACATGGAAATTGAATAAAAGACAAATCAGAAAAGATCTCCAAACGATTTACTCGTGGATACTCTGCTTGACACGTTAGTTTTATACTGATTTGTAGAAGATTTTGCACCGCAATAGTTCTGAATTTTTTGCCTATCTTTCACGAAAATATTATTAACAAAAGCAGTTGCCAACACAGATGCACGTCGATCGGTCCAACCATTCGGTTCCAAACTCAAACCAGCTGTACCATTGGAATTGGGAAACTTGGGAACCTGCCCTTGCACTCCCTCTCTCGCTTTTACATTGAGAACTTTCAGATTGCCAAAAATGGTTCTCTTTGCCTTTTGAGAGTGGCCAAAAAGTCATCAAATCCCATTATATTAAAGCTCATCCTCCTCAAGGGAAAATCACTTTTGCGGTTTCGCCTTTTCCAAACAAACACAAACAGACGGTCACTCCTCTTGCAACTCTTGTCCAACTCTCCGAACAGCGGAGACTTCCCAAAACCGAGTTCGACAGGCGGCTTGCCGCTGCCTCGACCGCGAGAGTGCTCAACCAGCAGACTGCAGATGCGGCGAGAGAGTGGCGAACGGGTACAAGGAATGGGATTTCAAATGGCAACGCCGGTTTTATTTGATCTAATTTATGGATTTTTTTTTTTACTTTGCGTTCATTAGAGTGGTTGCTATAGCGAGCGATGCCCTGGCATTGGCCGATGCAGCCTATTTGGCGCAAGGGGCCAGAATCCTCGTCTATGACATGGACGAGATAGGAGCTTTAATGGAGTTGTTGGTTCCATTTAGACGCCCCTATGCGCTCGAAAGGGTCAGAATTAATGACCAGATCGGTCTTTCTTCCATTCATGGCCAGATACTGCAATGCATCAATGGCACGCACTTGGTTGATGAACAATGACTGTTGGATGTCATCTTCGATTAGCTTTGCTGGATGAGCATATGATTCTTTACATCCTAGAATCGAAGAAGTCCAGGAGACACTGGGTTACTTCTGGGAAATGGAGAGGCTCCACATCGAGATCAGGGAAATTGAACGAACACGAGTAGACACGAGATGCCAGCACTCGTACAGCTGAAATCATTTTCGACATTATCTTCACACGGCACAGCCACGGGAAGGATATCCAGGAAAGTATCCGCGCCATAAGCAAAAGAAGAATAAGGAAAGGAAGTTATCAGCATAAGAAATCTTCCTACATGGTTACTAAAAAATTGACGCGTCGGCGTCGGTTGGCCGGATGGACTGAACTAGAACAATTGCAAAAGGTTTAGAATTGAAATGATAAAAAAAAGTTTCGGATTAAATTGACACAATTGCAATAGGTTTAAGACTTTTTTGGTAATTGTCCCAATAAAAGCACATAGATATGTGGGAATGACTTTTAGGCAAAAACTTAGCCATGTTAGCGATTTTCAGCCTAAATTGGCCGAATGAATTGAATTTGTACCAATGTGAAAAGGTTTAGGACTAAATTAGTCAAATTGAAATATTTATGACTGAATTGGTACAAATGCAATAAGTTTAAGATTTTTTTGGTACTTTTTCCTATTTCTGGATGATATCTTTAAAGGGTCCGGAGGATCAGGTCTTTTGTCTATGCAATCAACGAGAGAATTCAAAATATTCTCATCAATTTAATTTCCGCCTAAAAGTATTGTTCTTCCAATATATAATATATTATGGACCAATAGCGTGGTTCTTCAAAAGGCCCTAAAAATTTTCATTTATATTATGATATAAGGAAAACATTCGGGGGGTGAAAAATCAATGAGTCAAGGAAAATATTTTCTACTCATGGAAAAAACACATACAAAAGTGGAGAGAAGAGGAAAACATTTTCCCTCCTCTTTCTTTCACCTATATCAAGCACAACTTATTTTTATTTTAAAAATTTTGAATTTTCTTATTTTCTTTCTTCTTCTTCGCCAGTTGTTGGCCATGGCAACGGGCGGCGACCGGCTACAAGTGAGCCTCAAGCTCGCTGGCCTCGAGCAAGCTCGAGGTTTGCTGATTTGGCCTTGAGCTCGCCTGAGGCCAAGGAGCTCGAGGTTCACCGAATCTTGCGAGCCTCGAGCTTGAGGCTTGCTTGTGGCCAGTCGCCTGCCGTCGCCGTGGCTAGCGACCGGCGAAGAAGAAGGAACCAAAAGAAAGAAACGAAGAAAAGACAAAAAAGAAAAAGAATAAAAATTCAATTTTAAAAAAATAAAAGAAAAAATTAATTAAAATTTAAGAAAATTGAATTTTTGGTAATTTTCTTCAGGAAAATATTTTCCTTACCGAATGGCGAAAAATATTTTCTAGTCCATTTTCGTGTTTCAGCCGAACACCGGATAATAATGTCATTTTCCAAGAAAATGACTTCCTGTAAAACATTTTTCAGAAACGTCACATTTTTCGCGAAACGAAAGGAGCCTTAGTAGGAGTTTGAGCACCCACTATTTTGAAATTTGTATACTTATATTTGTTCTTAAGGAACTTAGTAGTAAAATTTGCTTGGCGAACTCTATTTGTCCATACAGATGTGAGGTTCCTGAGCCGGCCTATACTGTAAAACTGTTTCGTTGAAAGGTTTTAATGACAATCACTCTTTCTATCTGCTTTGCTCGTAATTGGAGTAACTCCTAACAAGTGCAACTTTTCTCTTCTCAGGACGATGCTGATAGCTAATGCAGGGGACTGCAGGGTGGCATTTGGGAAGCGTGGAAAGGCAAATTCAGCTGTCCATGGACCATAAACCTGAGCTACATGAGCACGGCTCAGAATCGAGAAACTCGGTGGTGCTGTTTATGATGGTCTTCGGAATGGTGATCTGTTTGTTGCACGAGATAAGTCTCTGTTTGTTTCGTGAAAAATAGATGATTTGGAAAATATTTTCTTAAAAATGATCGTGTGTATCGCTTAAGAATGTTTTTCAAATCACTCATTTCTCGCGAAACAAACAGAGCATAGTTCATTGATTCACAAACCACATACATATAGTTCAACGCTCGGAACACTACTGTGAAAGCCACAAACCTAGACTCATGATATACTACGGACAGACATTATTGTACTCTAGCCATTGATGAGTACTTGGATAAACCCACACTTCGAATATACTTCAAATACCCAACTAAAACCTGCTACTTTCCTCTCCTCCCCTTTCTCATTATTCATCTCCCACATCCTCACCCTTTCACTTTCAGATCATCACTGGGCATTGCAAAAGTTACGCAGCTAGGTAAGCTACCAATATGAAATGCACATTGTAATCCCAATGGGCATGTATAACGAGAATTTGAGATTTCTCACAATCACAACCGGCATTCGTTTAACAACTTACAGCTAAAGCATTCCTGCTGTCAAACTGCCCTCCTGCCCATGAGTGGTTTGGGCGGCGATAGAGATCTAATCTCTGGTGCTGAGCTAGGAAATATCGTGTTCAGTTTGTGCATGAGAATGTCGGCCCTCGACGGAATCTCGTTCAGAAGAAACTGTTGAACAATCGGTTTCTTAAACCACTCCATGACTGAATCCCCTGGCGCTCTGAGAACCACTTTGCTCACCTCAAATGGAGATTCCACCGAGCTCAACATCTGCGCAACTACAATCTTCAAAGTGGGCCCCGTGACCAGCTTGATTCTTCTTGGAACAACACCGTAATACAACATTCTCTTCCTAAACCTATGCAGCGTGTGCACCACTGCTATTAGAGCAGCTCCCACAGACAAGTTTCTCACATCAAGCGACCAAGCAATATGCTGATCAAAAACAATTGCTTTAGGGAAAAGCTTATTCTCGTATGCGACTTTCCAAACGCACCGTGCTCGATTTATCTGCCCCATAAGGACAAGGTAATTAAGAAGAACATTAACAAAGTATCTAGCTGCACTTTCTTCAAGCTCATAATCAATACCCTGGAAGAACTCCCGCACAAATGACAAAACAGGTTGTTTCCTCTGTTCAGGGCCTGTGAAGAGCCCACACATGAAAGAATGTGCTTTGTGCTTCGAGGCACTAAGAATCGACATCAAATGCCTCTCATTTTGCTCTTCTTGACATCTCACAAGATGGGCCAGAATCGATGTGTAAAGTATGAGATCCACCTTTGCAGCAGAATTCACATAGGTTTCAAGAAGAGGCTTTGCTGACTCATACAAGCCATTCTTCATGCAGGATTCAAACAACTGTCTGATTATAAAATTATTTGTCCTTATTCCAGATGAACCCATGAACTGTAGCCACCTTAAAGCAAGATCAACAGAACCCTCCTTGATATAAACCATCAAGACATCACTAGCACTCACATCAACAGAAAACCCCATGGCTTTCATCTCAAGAAGTATTTTAGCAGCCACGTCTACAAGCTTCTTATTAGCCAGGAGAAGTAAAAGGGCAGTGTAAGTGCTTAAGCCAGGCCTCAGACCAGCATTTATCATCGAATTGTACAGCTTCATGGCAGCATCTACCTGTCCGGATGCAGCATGCATCTCCAAGAGGCAAGAGTATGTAGATGGGGTGGGCAAAAACCCAGCCTTCTCCATATCTGCAAAGGCAGACATTGCAATGTCAAGTTTCCCTGATTTTGCATGGGACTCAACAATCATCGTGTATAAGCCAAAATTGGGCCTATATCCAGCCTTCTTCATCTCATCCCACAGCCTAATCGCAGAATCCAACTTGCCAGCCTTCGCAAATGACTCAATCAGAGAGACATACATGGTTGCAGATGGCCTCAGACCAAAGCCCTGCAATTCCATGTAAATTTTCATAGAGGTATCCAGCCGCCCAGCTTTCCCCATTGAATCAACAAGTGAAGCAAAAACATTATAGCTCGGTTTAAAGTTCCTAACTTTCATCTCTTGAAACAGCTTAAAGGCTGCATCCAGTCGACCTGATTTTGCCAAGCTAGGTATCATCAACTCATAGGTGGATCCATTCAGCATACTTGTTGCCCCCTCCATACTCTCGTATATCTCGAATGCCTTGTAAGGCAAACCCTTGTTCAAAAACAAGCTCATAACACAATTATAAGTTTCCGCATCAATTTGCCAACCTGCATCCTGAATTTTCTTGAAACAACAAAAGCAAACCTCCAATTTCTCCGCTTTGGCCATATACTGAATCACCTTGTTATAAGCTGCAAAAGAAGGAGCCCCAGTTGTACCGGAGATCATCTCCTCAAACAAGGACTGAATCCCATCAAAGTCCCTATTTTGATTCAATCCGTCAAACAAAACAAGGTAGCACTCATCATCGTGGACATACCATGGCTGTCTCTTTGCCCATCGGAACAAACTCAAGGACGCATTGCTCTCTTTAATGACCTTCAACGCTTGAACAGCGTGAGTCATGTTCGGCACGAACTGGAGCTTGTCCAACTGGTTCTCCAAATCGGGCCCCCATTTCCACCTCTTCACAACCTCGACAATCTTCGCGACCGCCGATGCATTCACCAACGGCTTCTTGAGGCCGCCTATAAGCACATGATCGTCTAACCCCGGCTCCACCGAGCGGACGCCCTTACCGGAGTATATGACACTGCCCGATTCATCTAAATACTCTATTTCCTCAGTCCACTCCCTCGACTTAGCACCATCACCACTATTGAACCCAGAACAGTAGCTCCTAAAAGATCGACAACAAGGGTGTTTCGCGAAACTGGGGATTTTAACTTGACGTCCCTCGAAAGAACTCAAGAAACAGTAGTTTTTCGAGAATTCGCAGAGCCGCCATGTGAACGAACCGGGTGCTTGTGAATTGGCGCGAGGCGCGGACAACAAGCAGGGACTGTTAACCAGGTGGGATACTTTGAGAGGGATTGATTTCCTACAGCGAATCATCCGTGCCATCAGAGTTCGGACATTCTCATGGGTTGACGCTTACCAGAGCCTTGAGTCAGTAACTGTTTCGGAGAGAGAGATGAAGCCGAGCTACTTCATGCTTTGTGCCGCCATAACCGACGCCAGGGTTCAACCGAAGTGAAGTCACAGAAGAGAGAGAGAGGGGGGAAGGAGAGAGAGAGAGAGAGAGAGAGAGAAAACGAGAGCGGGAGAGAGAGAAGAAAACAGAGTAGAGAACCGAAGCTCGGGCTTGGGATCGGGCCGGGCCTTAGAAGACACGGGCTGACGGGCTCCTGGGCCTCCTGCTGGCCCAGCTAGGCCCGTCTAGACACGATTTGGCCTTATATGATTTTGGGATAATGACACAGGTAACTCCTAAATTTTGGCCAAATATACAATTTGATCCCTCAACTAATTTGAAGGACAACATTGACCATTTTCATATAGTTTAAGGACTAATTTGAACATATACCCAAAGTTCAAGGATCATATTGCACAAATTAAAAGTTCATGGACCATATTGAACATTGGGCTAGAGTTCAAGGATTACATTGAATAAATTAAAAGTCTATGGACCAAATTGCACATTAAACCAAAGTTCATGGATTATTTGTGTCATTTTCCCTATGATTTTTGTATTTGTTCTCGATTTGAAGCGAAGTGCTTCAAAGTGCAATTTCAGCATAGGAGATCTCTCCCAAGAGTGCACTCTTTACAAACCACAATTCAGCCATCCGCAGATTTTTCTCAAATTTCTTGTGCATGGTAAATTCAAACGACAGATAGTGAGTATGATGCACTTCGGGTCTGTGAACTCGGAATTGGCTGAAATTTCATATGTGACATGGAAATAGGCCGCTGGACGCAACAAATTGCTAAAGCAATGATGCACGTTGTTTTTTGGGCATTCGGAATGGTTTTGATGGGTTTTTAGGCCTTTTTTAAAAATTATTTTAGGGGTATTTTAGTACTTTTTTACGTTTCCTAGTTTAATTAGGTTTAACACCCTATAAAAGGAATTTTACGATTTTAGAAAGTCAGACTTTTGATATTTGATATTGATTTTGATAATCGAATTTGAGAGAACAAATTGTTCCTTTTTTCTATTTTGATTCTTCTGTTTAGCCAATTTTTATTACGTTTCGGCATTAGTTCAGATTTCGTTACTAAGTTAGAAGTGACCGACAACCTATTAATTCGGCTGATAACGATCCTACCGTCGTCAACTCCAATCGCAAATTACCAATTGCTTTGAAGTTCTTTAAGTAGGCCCGTGCTTCGGCAGTAGACCATGAGTTGCTTACATACTTTACTTGCCCACCCAAAAAAAAATCCACACTTTTCTAATAGCGTAGGTCAATGGTTGCAACTTAGGGACAAAATAACTATTTCACTACTACAGATTCCTAGTAGATTATTGACATTGTTTTGATTTTACGAGTACCAATGTTTATTTGTCGATAACATATTAACAAAACAATCCATTTACCGAGTTGATTACTCTTTGTAGTTGGTTAACGGGCGTCACTTACGAAAAAATCAATTATTTCATCCCCATAAACCTTTAGTAGATTACTAACGGTGTCTCGGATTTACGATTATCGACGTTGATTGTCTGTAATATACTAAAAAAATTCGATTGATTTACCATATCGAATTACTCTCGTAGATCACAGATAGTCGTTCAATTTTACGAGTGGGATGCCATTTTTCCGCTATTTTGCTAACATGGTTAGTGAATTACCATGAAGTACCTATCAAACTGGTTGCCATTTATACAATTTTATTAATAAACCTTGCCAATTTATTAGGAACATTACAGAATTACCAATGTATTATGCACAGCTTGCCCTTTGCATTGATTTTAATGACTTACAGCAAGAATCAACAGGTCTAGGAGCTTGAAATTGAAATACTACTAC
Source organism: Metrosideros polymorpha var. glaberrima (assembly GCA_001662345.2). NCBI lineage: Eukaryota > Viridiplantae > Streptophyta > Magnoliopsida > Myrtales > Myrtaceae > Metrosideros > Metrosideros polymorpha. Next base: position 2,930,629 of record BCNH02000007.1, on the reverse strand, counting down.
CCTTCAAACTGTATACATCTGAAACAGCGAAAAAGTTGTGATCTTCTCGGGCCGAACTCGGATATGTGTTGCGTTAATCTTGTGCATAAGAATGTCAGCCCTCGGCGGGTGGGGTCTGATCCAGAAGACCGGAAGTCTGCCGCTTCTCCGTTCATAAAATAGCTCGAGACTGGAGCCTCGGTGTGGGTTCGTCCGATTATCAATTGATTTCCGACTGTTTCGAGACGAGTTGTTCACATTTTAGTGGAGATATGGACGCCGCGCGAAGCTCCATACTCAGGGAAATGCAAAAGGAATCACGGTTGAGCTCCGAAGATGAACTTAGGGAGCCTGCTTTTGCTGTGCATAGAGAAGAAGCTACAGGTGTAGGATAAGGAGATGAGTTCCTTGCACAAGAATCTACTTCATCGGCTTTAGTTTTCACCCGGCTGGATCTGCTCATGCTAAATGAGTCTTGAATTTTCAGATCGAAACAAGCACGAACAGCGCCTCGTTAGTCATAAAATTGGCCAGAGAAGTGGAAAATGCGAACCATGGGGCCTTTTCTGCGCGAGGAAGCTAGACGATTCTCATTCGAACCAGGTGAAACTCCAGAACAATTCTTGATTCTTGAAGGCAGAAGTTGACAGAAAACATTACTATCTTTTGTAATTCTAGTCATCTTCAATGGCTGGCTGCAACTTCCCATCTGAGGAATTCTAGGGGTCGTCCAAGATTTCTTTTTTTTTGGTTTGATATTGTAAGTGCAAGGTTTCCGTAAACCGCCCTCGGAACTATTTTACATCCATGAATCGAAGAAAGCCAGAAGACCCTAGTTACTTTTCCTTCTGGACGATACAAGGGTCCACAAAGAGATAATCCAAAAATTTAGCAGCTCAAATAAGTAAGAGACATATACAATGGTACAACTGAAGGCATTCCAGACATTGCCTTCTTCAATCATACAGGGCTCAAGAGAATAACAGGGAAATGCTCCATAACAAATGAGCTAGAACTTCCATCTATGAGACGGGATTTCACAACAGGAGGAAAGTAAAACCATTCTGCAATCTTCATGATCTTTCTCTTCGCAATTCTGCTATCCGTCCAATCAGAAACTATCGAAGAAGTTTTGATCAGTCAAATATTGTCAGAATAAATGCTGTTAAGTCAAAAGGCCGACATGAACCTTCTAGGCTTATACCTCTGCGGCACATTCTCAACTGGATGCTATGGAGCACCCTGTGGTGCTGATGTTTAAACTGTTTGTCATTGTTCGTCTCCCGACTCCAGCATTTCCCTTTTGCATCATGGCAACGAATTCACCATAATCGATTCTTCCATCCTACATAGCAGATGAAACAGAAAACTTTGAGGATTAGTGAGAGGGCAAGTTTGAATGACATTTAGAATTATAAGAACACTCAAATATAGCTCAAAAGTCCGGCCACGACAATCCATATGCAGACATGCGCGAATGCACAAACAAAATATGTGCGCAACATACACGTGTGCACAGGTGTTGCTTGTAGTATTTTATATCTTATGTCTGGAAATAATCCGGATGAAATAGGTAAGTATCAGATGCCATATATGGTAAGGAGGAACCTCATCAACCAGCACATCATGAATCTTTCTAAACAAAATGACATTTTATCTATAGGAAACACAAGCTCTAGCTCATCTTTACGAGTAGATGCATCGTATGGAAATAGGGTAAAAATTTAGTATACTTATCGTCTCTATGACCGCTATCTTTGCTTGTGTTCAAGCGGCATTGTTGTATGGTTATCAGACAACTCACATTGCAACAACAAATACTAGATCCATTTCACTACTAACAAAGAAAGCTCAATATTGGTCATATTTTCATGGACTTACATTATCTTGATCAACTTCTCTGATGATATCTTCAATGAAAACATCAGTGATATTATGCTCGGCACAAGCTTGCTGGAGCTCGTCGACTGTAATATAACCACTTCCATCCTTGTCAAAGTACTGAAAGGCTGCAATCAGGTGCTCTTCGCGTTCGAATTTGTTAAGATGAATTGTTGCAGCTATGAATTCACCATAGTCTATTGTTCCGCTGTTGTCCACATCAGCCTGAAGAATGAAATTTGACATCACTCTAAGATGGCCGAATATATGCATCAGATAGACTAATTATCTGGTTATGATATACTTTAAGAACAGCTTGAAAAAGTTGATCAAGGATGACAATTTAAAGACTCAGTCTTAAGTAAAAACAAAAGAACCTACAACCAATATACTTACAGCATCCATGAGATCACGTATCTCCGTGTCCTTCATCGTGGAACCATATCTTCGCAAACCAGCTTTAAGTTCATCAAAGGTGATTGCTCCACTGTTATCAGTATCCATTGCTTTAAACATTTCTTTCAAACCAGCAATCTCCTCCTCGGAGAGGCTTTCAGCAATTACCTGGTGAGAGCAGCACGAGCAATGGAGTTTGTCACAATTAAATATTATTTTCGTAATCCAAAGAGGACTTGGTGCAGATCAGATAACATGTAAGTTTTGTACTGTTAAATGAGAGTGTCCGAATTTGCAGGAATCTTTAAATATATAACAGGATAAGTGCACAGCACGGAGTAGTAAAGCATAAGAGAATTGAGATTCTGCGAACTTTTGGATGAAAAGGGGACTTGCATTTTGAAGTTGAAATTTATGTTATTACAACAAGAATAGCAATGTGAAATCCTCCATAAGGCACAAGTTCATACAAGAAATGTGAAGAACACAACACGATCTAGCACTCATGATAAAGAAACAGCCCCCCAATAAAGTGTGCCCTATGTCAATCAAAGCGAGAGAGATTAATATAAAGGTGTCACATATTTACCCGCAGAGCCATCTTCTTTAACTTATTCATTGCAGAGAAATGTTTGAGCCGAGATAGAACCGCTGGATCTAGTGCTCTATCAGGGGCAACTCCATTCTCGCATATCCATGGATGGCCTGAAAATCATCTTATTTAGACTCCTAAACAAAATATAGCCTCAAACAGCCGAAAGACCTTCTCAGTTGTTTCAATTAGAACTTAAATAATTGCTTTATGATAAAGAAGAAGAAAGAAAGAGGAAGGAAGAAATGGTAACTTTATTGGCTCCCCACTAAGTTGAAAATAATAATTACAGTTGTTATAAAGCAACTGACAGTGAAAAGGTAGGCAATTCGCACTGTCAAACATAGATATTCAGTTCCATTACATCGGGAAGCGTCAATTTTTTTATCCCAGATGAAGCAAGAAAACCTGTGTTTATAGTGCCTGAGCACCATTTTAGCACTGATGAATTCGTACAGGTGCTATGAGCATTTTTTAAGTAAACAGTACAAGTGATGCTGAGAAACAATGTTTGGCTCCTTGAGACAACACATATGATAAAAGTATGTTTAGATGATTGAGAAACAGCTTAAGGAACTGAGCATACATAATACTTCATGAGCTGACAAGCGATGCGATGGTCGACAGCATAGCATCTTCCTGATCAGGTCCTTTGCACTGTCAGATATTAGGGGCCACGGATCTGAGTCGAAGTCAATGTGTCCCTTCAGCACAGCATCGAAGATTCCCTGCTGTGTTTCTACAATACAGAACGTATCTACTTATTAGCTTGTGGTGTAGTGAAGAACTACAAGACTTTTCGTCGCAAACAAGGACTACCTGCCCAAAATGGAGGCACACCACTCAACAGGATGTACAATATTACACCCGCTGTCCACACATCCGCTGCTGGCCCATAATGCTTTAGAAGTACCTCAGGGGCAACATAATATGGACTTCCAACCACATCAGTGAATATTTGCCCTGAAGCAGACAGCATGAGTGAAGTTTTCCTGATAGCGCATGAAAAGGATAAACAAACGCTACTACACATGTCAATTGCGTGAAATGCCATGTTCTGTGTAAAAATTTTGCTTGGCCAGATTTGATGGGGATGGACTCTACTTTCGTCAGTGCATTTGTGCTTCTAACTTGTGAAAGAAAAATCATAAAGCTTCTTCATATGGAACGAGTGGTTCTCTTGCAAGTAATCTGCTATATTTGGAGGACAGATTGAAGTGATTCGACTCCAATCAATGCCAACAAGATGCACACAGCCACAGAAATAAACTGTCAAATGCTGGTGCAAATGTGCAAAATTAGATGCTCATGTATGATTGCTCCGATGCTGGAGGTGAAATTGGAGAGAGATAGCATCTTGTTGTTTCATGTGCCTGACTCGAGTTAATGTATAATAAAAAACCGGGCCAAACAAGCTCCTATCTAAACCTGGTTTGAAGAAAACGGAGAGCCCAAAGTCGATGGCTTTGAGAGAGAAATCGTCGTCCTTGTTGACCAGCAGAAAATTCTCAGGCTTCAGGTCTCTATGCATTACTCCAAGCGAATGACAAGCCTCAACAACCCCGACAATTATTTTCGTTAGCTCAGCGGCCTTCCTCTCACTATAATGCCCCCTCTGGATAATCCGGTCAAACAGCTCACCGCCAGAGCAGAGCTCCATAACGATGTGGACGTACAATGGATCCTCATAAGCACCCTTAATCATGACGATATTCTTTTGACCAGCCAAATGGTGCATTATCTGGATCTCCCTCCTAACATCCTCCACATCCTCCCTAGAGATCAACTTCCTCTTTGTGATCGACTTGCACGCATAGTCGATACCCGTGGCGATCTCCGTGCATAAGTAAGTAATCCCAAATTGACCCTGCCCCAACTTCCGACCTAGCGTGTAGAGGTCCCGGATGTTAGCAGTTTTATGGCCTAATACATAATAAGCCTGGTTATCAGCGTTCCTCCTCATGACGATATCTTTCTTACAAGGACTAACGAGCGGTAAATTATCGTTACTTTCGCTATCTTTCTTCTCGTCGTCAAACTCTGGGGCCACGCGCTTCTGAGAGGTCAAGCAAGACAGTGGGTGACCAGAATTGGATCGATCAGATGGCGGGTTCCTCCTGGGATCTGTGGAATTCTCAAGGGGCTGATCATAGCCCTGAAAGTACTTCTCATGGAGAGATCCTTGGCATGTGTTGCCCATAAAAGCAGAAACCAATCAGGATCACTTCACAGCTTTTACCTCATCCAGATAGGTCTCATCAATCACACAACTGCAGAGAGGTTAAGGAAAAAAAACAAGAAACAAAGACAAAAATTTGAGCTAAACCCAGATTAGATGCCTCAAACTTGAATAGCATGCCACATATCAACAGGCAATATCTCGCGAGATTCGAAGATTTCCATGACAAATCAAAGCTTTTGGCTCCATTTGCTTAAAGCTGGAAAAATTCATGAGGAAAAACAAGAACAGGGTAAAGGCAGGTCAAACAGAGCTTAATATATCTATACTCAGACAGTTCCTGCCTCTGCTAAATCTGGGAAAAGACCAATTTTACATAAAGCATCACACGTAGGGACGTGCATACATCAACGTGCAGGGAGGGGGAGAAAGTGAGAGAGAGAGAGAGAGAGAGAGAGAGGGAGACCTGGTATAGAAGGTGCGTAGGAATTGGAAGGCGACGAAAAGGGTTGACGAAACTTGCGTCGTAGACAAGATGGAGATCACGTTGCGCGAAAGAAAAGGGAAGGAGACGGGGTGAGGACGACGACGAAGATGGCGCTAAATGCGAACTCGGTGTCTTTTATTTCTTTCTTCCTTCCTTTTGTTGTTTTGTTGGAGTTAGTTTTTTCCGTTATTTTTGGTTGTCAGAGAGACCAATCCGATCCGCGGACATCTTGTTGACTACTGGTCAAGGGAAAAAGAAAAGGTCTCTCTCTCTCTCTCTCTCTCTCTCTCTCATCATGCGGCTCCACAAGTTCCTTTTCTCTCGTCCATTGTTCTCTCCATCGTCATTCTTCTTCTTCTTCTACTTTGTTGGACGATTTCTTGCCTAGACCCGGATCTACTTCGTCAAGTTCATAGAAACCGTTGATTTTGTGAGCCCGCACGAACCTCGCGCATGGAGCCTGCAAAATCAAATGAGGAGATCGACCCGATCTAATGGGTGTTTGGTCTAGGGAAGAAATACTCCGAGGCACGAACCTCGTGGATGGGACCCACAAAATCAAATCATTGTACCCCTTACAAGGAAATGGGATGGATTTGGGATGCAAATGTCATCCCAAACTTTTCATGTGGTTTTATCGTAGAATCTCAAATCCGCTCATCAAAATAGTCGGATGCCCGCAACACATAATAGCAGTTTTTTTATAAATAAATATCTCACCCTAAGTATATAGTAAACCGTCTCAAATTTACAAACCAAATATTCAAACCTTGCAATTATAAAGTAGAAGATTGAGAATAATTTTAAGATCAATGATCATCAAAATAGTAACAAGTCTAAAATGAGAACCATACTTGAAATGGTGGCCCTCACTGATTATAATTTATAACTAATCTTGTTTAAGTGTTCGAAAAATTGTATATAAAGTAAAACTAAACTATTTTATAGGGTAGTAAATGATTCATAGAGTTTAAGGTTTGAAATTACATATTGAGAAAATTTCAAAGCCAATTTCAAAGCCATCCCAAACCCTAATAGGGTTAGAATAGTTACGTATAATTACTAAAATTACCCCCAACGAGTATACGGGAAAAGATGACATTTGGGTAATTTATACATATCGGATCAACCCCATACGTATCTCAAACCATATAGGATTTTCAGCAATTAACCCAAACCTATCCCGCTTCCCTTCAAAACTCCTTCCAGTCCCAATAATGTTTGGGTAGATTGAGTACAAAATTATATGCATCTACCTACACAATTATGACGCTTTATCCCAAGTATAAAATGTCGTAAAACGTGGTATTTTCGCTTTATAATTTTATTACGATTCGTCATTAATCAAATCATCAAACACAAAGCGTATAAAAAACACTCGCACCGAACAACGTAAGTAAAAAGGTTGGATTGGCCCAAATTATCTAACTTTGGATAGGCCTCATATCGTATTTCTTACCACCAATTCTTGGATCTTTAGGTGTAATCAATGCTATATAAAGGTGCAGAACTTTGAAATTTTTTTGATATTATTACCTTTTTCTTATAAACAAATATCTCCCCCTAAATATAAAGTAAACCATCTCAAGTTTACGAACACGATCAAACTATTCAAACCTTGCAATCGTAAAATAGAAGATCGAGAATAAATTTAAGATCGGTGATCATCAAAATAGAAAATTTCAACAATTCTAAAATGAGAACCCATACTTGAAATGGTGGCCCTTACTGATTATAATTAATATTGTTCAACTGTTCGAGAAATTATATATTAAGTAAAACTAAACTTTTTAATAGTGTAGCCGAGTAAATGATAAGGTTAATATCACAAAAAACCCTAAACTGGTACACCTATGACGAAAAACCCCAAACTGGTATACTTGTGACAAATTTACCCTAAATTAGTACACTTGTGATAAATTTACCCTCTGTTAGTTTCCGTCAAATTTTACTATCAAATTGCTGAGTTTGATAACACATAACAGTTGGCGGGGTATACAATTTGAGGTTTTACCCTCTGTTTTGTCACATGATTGCCAGTTTGGGATTTTGTATGGTATTAACCTAATTTAACTGAAATTAACATAAGGTAAATTTGTCATATGTGTACCAGTTTGGGATAAATTTGATACAGATACACTGGTTTGGGATTTTTCGTGATCAAAAAAATAGTTTTGGGTAAATTTGTCGCGAGTGTACCAGTTTAGGGTTTTTCATGGTATTAATCCTAAATGATATAATGAGTTTAGGGTTCGAAATTACATATCAAGTAAATTTCAAAACCATCCCAAACCCTAATAGGGTTAGGATAATTATGTAAATTTACTAAAACTAACCAAGGAGTACAAAGGAAAACATGACATTTAAGTAATTAAAGGAAAAGGTATGTATATTTACTAAAATTACCCTAGGAGTATAAAGGAAAACATGACATTTAAGTAATTAATACATATCGGATCAACCCCATACCTATCTCAAACCATATAGGATTTTCAGCAATTGACCAAACCTATCGTGCTCCCCTTCGAAACAATTGAGTACAAGATTATATGTATCTACTATTAAGTCTCCTTGTGAAAGAAAAGGTTCGACTGAAGTGAAATACAAAAAAGGAAAAGAAGTACTCAAAGAATCTCTAGAAGCCTCTTCTAGTGGCACGTGTCAAGACAAAATTTGCTCACTCTACAACCGTTTTGATACACTAAAGGATGAGAAATGTTTTGTGATAAAAAAATGCGTGAGATCACTAAATGATTCTTCTATTTCCCTTTTTTTATTTTTTGAGTATGAGCAGTAAATTAGCTATTGATTGTTTTAGATCTAACATGATGGTATAAATAGTGTGTGAGAAAATGGAGACGGAAGGCTTTCAGATGAATTTTTATAGAGAATGAAGAAATGGCTATGGTGATGAGGTTTTCTATTAATCTGGTTCTTGTGTGGTTTCATTTCTTCGTTAGTTTGTTCCTCATTACTTTGTTGCCTTCTTCTCATCTACCTATACACGCTTTATCCTAATTATAAAATGTCGTAAAACATGGTAGTTTCGTTTTATAATTTTATTACATTTCGTCAATAACCAAATGATCAAATGCAAAGCGCATAAAAAACACTCGCACCGAACAACATAGGTAAAAAGTTGGATAGGTCCAAATTATCTAATTTTTTTCAAATGTTGACTTGCGGATTGTGGCCATAAGTTTACACCTCGGAAAACCCCTCTTTCTCTCTCTCTCTCTCTCTCTCAAAGTAAATACCTCGTGTTGTATTTCTTACCGCTCATACTTTGATCTTCATGTGCAATTAATGTTATATAAAGGTGCAAAATTTGAATATATATATATATAATTTTATCCTTTTTGATGGGTTTTTTAGTTCTCTGTAAACTTATGTGGTGCGAGATTAACGGGTTGATAGAAATATGAAGCTATATGTATTCGCAAGACCAAGAAGCCCTCATTGGACTCAAATTAAGAAAAGGAAGTAATTTCTCTTTCTTTTTCTTAGGAGGATCAGCAAATTCTATTTCTTTTAGAGATTAAATCGCTATGAAACATCGGGTTCCAGAGTTGAAAACGAGAACCGAGCCGGCGGCAGGCCAATTCCAGGAAACCTGAAATGAAACACCGAATCGGCCTTACCTTGGAGCCGGCCCGAAACAAAAACTGCCCTTTTTCCATATTCATAACACAACATAAAGGGGAGTGAGGGAAAATTTACTCTGTCTTCCTCCTTCCCAATTCCAAGTTCCAAATTGTCTCACTAGTCCCATCGATTCAGTGTTCACAATGCTAAAAAATAAACATCACAATTCGTACAAGTACGATACCAAAAAAGGGAAGATGATCATGTAATGTAGTTTTTTCCTTCTTACTAAAAAACAAAAATGGGCTACTCAAATGAGAGAGGAACGATTCCATAAGTAACTACTGTAAGGATGAAGTCTGCAACTTAAGCAAGTGCCCCTCCAAAAAAAATGGCAACTTGAGAAGGGGAGATAACTTGTGCAGCAAGAAAACAAGGGTGTTTTTTTTTTTGGTCAAGTAAACAAGGTTGTTCAAAAACCCGCTTTCTAGCTTCTCTGTATGTGCTCAAACTTAGCTCATTCATACAACATCAGAAACAATGTGCCCCCATGAACATAGAGCGAAGCAAGCAGCCGTTACCACTATGCAAATAGAGCTCCAACAATCGGTATAGCAAAACCCTTTGAGCCTTTTAGATTTTCGGAATCAGTGAGGTAATTGTGGATTGATCTGAGAGAGGGAGGGGGGAAGCTCTACAGTGAAACTTCATCTTCAATGAACTGCAGTGAATCCGGAAGTTCAGCAGAGGTAGATGAGCTTCCTAGTTTGGGAAAGAAACCGGTTGATTCAGGAGGCTGTTAGAACTCAACTTGATAAATTAGCTTCTTCTTCTAGGCGACTGCGAATCCCTCCACTGGTAGGCCTGAGAAATTGGAACAGAATAATTTAATCAGATGCTGTCTTCAAAAGGAAAGCATAAAAATAGATTCTAACCACAGAAATCTCCATATAGTCAAAACCAAGCCTTGGTGGCGAGGGGATTGACTACGATGAGGATGTGTTCATCAGCATATCGAACAATCCACGATAGCAGAGAAATGCTCATAAGGTCTACCATCTGGAAAATGGTATAAGTTGTCCCAGCAACTGAACCGAGGTTATATCTTTATTGCGTCCAATATCTTCCATCAAAACTTAAATTTCATTTACCAATTACTTTCTATTATCACATGTTTCATCCTCCATTTTCATTCTTTGTTTTTTTCAGATGAATCCCAAGAGATACTAGCAAAGTAATTCCGTGGATTTTCAGCAGATGCAAAATTGCCATGCCTTAAAAGGATGACCAAGCCGATACTTTGTTTAACTAAAGAGACCAAAATAACAACAAATTGTACCTCACTTTACCATGCTCGAATTGAGATTCCAGCAATTTCATGCTAGAAAGTTTTGGTGTTTAATTAGATGATTCCAGCAAAAACAGATAGCATGGATCCCGCAAGTGACGATGTTTAACTAGATGCTTCAAGTAAATATCAAATAGAGCTAAAGATGCAGAAAAATGAGCACATTGTGTACCATAGACTCAGTAAATTCAAGTACTTCTCATTGGTTAGCATTAAGTCAATGAAGCGATGCATCCTTAGCAACTTCTTGATGAGATGGAAAAGGAAAAGTATACTTACAGTCCGCTCAGCACTTTAATCGTGTCGTACAAGAACCATTGCAATGTAATAACAGGTCCCACGATCATGATACGAACAGGAAGGCTTCTTCTACACATATTGACAAAGCCAATTTCCTTCATTGCCTATGACATATAAAATCCTTGTAAATCTTAAAATTCATCACTCCACAGTCCAGAGAAACAATGAGCAACAAACTAAAGCTTCACAAGATAGACACCTGTAAGACATTTTCGGCTTTTCTGTTGTAAAGAGACGCAACAATGTTGTCAGCAGGGTTAGAAATCACGGTACCAACAGTACCAGCTGCATAACCTGCCAAACAAGTGACACCAAGCTGTTGGGTTCTTGAGCACTCCTCCTTTCTTCTTTTGAGAACTTGCCGATATATCAGATCCGCTGAATGCTCAAATGTGGAGAACATTACCATAGAGACTGTGCCACAGAAAAGCAATGAGAATGAGCTTGACCAAGAAGAAATTAAAACAGACATCGTGATTCCATGACACTGCAAATCTATCAATGCGTTTCCAATAAGCGGAATGGCATAGAAGGAATTGACAAACTCAAGGTGTAACCGCATAATTGATGTCTTAATCAGGTGCCATTAACTATGCTTCTGTTTCTAGGGAACCACAAGATCACTCAGCACTGAAGTGGCAGAAGTGTGACTTCTTTAATTCATTCCCCAGAAAGATTGCATCTCATGCCTAACATAGCAATACATCTGGCATGAGGATTATATACAGAAAACCCTCATCCAGAAACTTAAATTTACTATTCTAACAAGTTTCAAAGAGAGAGAGAGAGAGAGAGAGATTCAGTTAGGCCCTCTTCCAAGACCTAGCATATCAAGTATATCTTTCTATATCAGAAGGCTGTTCATAAACATGAAAAACAGACCAAGCGAACCAACAAGCATCAATCAGAAATTATCTGCAGCTACAAGGAAATAACGAAGGAAATGGATGGGGCAGAGTGCATAAAACAGGCATCGCTAGATCCAATATGATTATGAGCTACCCAGCAATGATATGGAAAGGCCAATGACGATCGGACTTTAATCCACATTTCAGCCTATAGATATCAGAAATTAATATGAGATTCATAGTATTCACTGTGATAGTGTTTAGTCGTCCTTGTAGTCTCACAATTGGCACTTATGAAAGTTTGTTTTGACGTCAAAAGACCATGTGACCACTACAATCTACTAAACACAAGAAAAATGAAAGTGACTGTCATGCCAATGAGCTTACATGGAAGGTTACGGCCCCAAAGCGGAAGTATCCCACGGTAGAAGCTGCAGTAAGAAATAAACTTCAAACACATTCGATTCATTTTAAAAAGAAAGGAAGTTCAAAGTTTCGGTGCCATACCCAAAGAGACCTTCTGTCCTATACAGTTTCGGAATCCCCTCAACTAAGCCCTTTGCAAAGCTGGGCTGCGTTTGGACCCGAACCTTGACAGCTTCAAAGGGACATAGAGCCACATCTGCGAACACTTGAGCAGAAGCACTGCTTAGAAAGAATATGAGACTCCTGTTGTGGTCAACCAGCAAATCAGAGTAAAGTTTCTTGAAGTACTCGTAGAGACCAAATTTGCAGCCGCCCTGGATGCCATATCCAAACAACTTGCCAGACCAACCTCTCCAGAGAGAAGAAGGCCCTTGCTCTCTCCATAGAACCGATAATCCCGATGCCATGCCATTATATTTAATTGGATTAACCTGGAGCATATTAATTAACTTCGGCTATCAGATGGGAAGTCATAGAGTTTGGAGGAAAACGTATTTCCGTTTACCTCAATGCCTGTCTATTGAAAATTGGCATGTCTTTTTGGCACAAGTATATAAGAAAGATCAGTCCTCTTAGCCAAATCTGGGGTTGCTATGCAATTCTTTTTTTACTCCAGGCAATTCAACTCAATCACCTTTCTGTTACTTTCGCCTTGGTTTTTCAAACACCAAGAGTATGAGTAAGTAGATTAAGAGAGCCGATTGGCACCAGAGTGATACTGCTAAAATGCCTTAGGTGATCACATGGCTGACCTCACAATGCACTACTAAGATTCAATTAACTTGAGGTTTTCCTTTTCATTTCTCCATGATGGAAGGAGCATAGATATAAGAGATGACACCATCCCATTCCCCTTGGTACAACAGAAGAATGTAGACCTCACTCTGTCACAATAATGGTACGGTGTAAAATCCTTTGACATTTGGAAAGGCACTCATACAAATTATTCAAGCAAATGCCTTACCAAGCAAAGTTTTTCGTCGAGCTTATTTGAAAACAACACAGCAAGAACCAAAATATGCAACAACGAAACCAAAACAAATGAACAAATCAGAACATGCCCATTTGGGTATTAATTCTTTGACATTCTTTCTTCGGGCTAATGACTCGAGAGCTGACCTGCATGTTCACTTTCAAGACATCAAGAGGCGTGACTGCGAGATGGGTAGCGCCAGCACTCAGCATGCCTCCAACAGTACAAATGCCATAATACCCAGGCGAGAACTCCTCAAAGATCCTCCCTTCAACCCCTCTCATTCCTCTCTCTTCTTGCCTATTCCAATCCTTCCTTCACTGCCAAAACTCTCTCTCTCTCTCTCTCTCTCTACGCATGTCTCAGCCAAGCCACATGAATACAACAAGCAAAAATGGACTTGCCCAAGAAATTTGGAGGCGGAGCAATGAGGACCCGTCAAAGGAGAGGAGGAATATGTGGGGACAGACGTTGGGGTTACGCACAAATTGGGGCTTGAACACGTGTTTAAGCCCCGAGTGACGAGTTTTCTTGCTCCTAATACGTCCACGTTTGCCCTGAATACACCGAGGCTTGTGGAAGAAAGAAGAAGAGCTGGAGCCGCCTTTCTGGTTGAAAAGATTGAAACTTTTTAATTTTTATGGAGTCTCAGGAGGGTTGACTGTGACTTCAGTGAGAGAGATGCAGCGGAAGTTGATGGGAAATTTTCAGATTTTCCGGTTTGTTATCGAATTATTAGTAACGGGTCGTTCTAAATTGAGTTGATTGAAAGCGATCCTCCCCTCACTCCAATTTATTTGGAAAAATATAATTACTCTCAAAACTAAATTTTTTTTATTATGACCGTCGTTTGAAAATATGAGTTAATGAGAAGTATTTTTACTGTCATTGAGTCATTGACCATCTATTTCTAGTTTTTTTTTTCTAATAATGAAAATATATTTGATGGATTAATTTTCTAAATCATATAAATGACCAATAATATTTTAATGATTTTTTTCACAAAATAAATGGAACTAGCTTTCGATTTTTTTTCCTAACTGGAATTTATTTTAAAGAAGGATGTATACTTAAATGAAAGTAGTCATAAATTGTGTATTATAATATTTTTCCTTAGTTTGTGAAAAAAGAGAATTTTTGCATATCTGCTTGCCAACATGTGCACGCCTCTCTGATTTATGTTTATATTTGTCACATAAATTGTGTTTTATATAAATCTACTTAATTTCAAGTTAAATTTAATTAAGTATGAATAGAAAGAGACGACATGACTAAAAAGAGCTGATATTGAGAATCATTAGTTTTTTTTATACATTCTCTCTTAATTTGGATTGTAAAGAATATCAAAGTACGTGAAAATTTAGTTTAAATTGTCATTATAAGATTATGAATGTTTTAACTCAATTTTGAAGTTTTGAGAGACTTATGAGATTGCCACAATAATCACAACCATTTTAAATACACGATTTTGTTAGTTATATAACAATATATAACTATTAAAAATTAGATTTCAAGAATAAAAAAAAATAAAGGTCCATCCTTTCTTATTGTTTATTAAATGTTCACCCCCATTCCGTCGTCGTTGATATTAAGGACTATTTTCTTTTTATAATTTAATGAAGATTAAAATAAATAGTGAGATAGAGGTTGCTTATGTAAAAAAATAAATTTATACAGCCTATGAGCCCTACAAAAAAGAATATAAGTTATCATATATCACAAAAATCTTAGGTCAAGCTACTGAGGGTGCATTTGGAAGATTTTTGGGGAAATGACTTTGCATAAATATAAATGACTTTAGGTTAAAGGGTTTTATGAAATATAATAGTGTTTACCAAGTATGTTTACTATATACTTGATGAACACTAATTACTTTTAGGCTAAAGGGCTTTTACGAAATGCAAATAGTGTTTGGTAAGACTTTGGTAGAAAAGAAAAAACAAAAAAAAAAATTGCAATCAACCCAACTCATGCAAAGCTAGAAGGTATGGCCATGGTGGTCGCAAAGGTCGCACAATCCCAAGCCAAGTGTCATTGAGGTTGCGTGATCTCGGGCGACTAGCTACTAAGGTCAAGTGACCTTAGGCGAGGCAACACCAAGGTCACATGACCTCGGCCAAGTCACATTTGACGAGGACGACAAGCTTCCCATCTCAAAATCAACCATGCTCAACTAAAGCTTGTTTGACTCTGTTGATTAGGGCTCGAGATTAAGTAGCAAGCATCGTGCGACCCTCAACCAACGTCACACGATCTATAGTAACCATCAATGAACCTCGGCGACCGTCCCTCGGTTCATAGAATGCCCTTGTTCAGAGAGAGATGATGAGCAGAGGAAAGAGATGAATTGTGTCAATTTCATGGGTAAAAGAGAAATATGAAAAATGTCATTAATTATGGGCTTCATCATTCCGAAAAATGCTAAATGCTCAATGCTGGTGTGTCACTTTGAGCCAAAAGCTTTTAAAGGACTTTGAAAATGCAATGCATTTTCCCAATGGCTCTTAAATTTTTTTATTAACCACTTTAGCATTTGCCCATGGGTTTTTAGATGCCCCAAGGACTTTGAGAATGTGCTTCCAACACATCTAAGGAGGATGTATTTGAAAATTTGGTGGTGAACACAATCTTTCTTATAATCAATTATCTATTTGAGTCTGAAAATGAATTTTTTTTCTTGTATTTTATCTTTGCCTCACGCCACTAAATAGTTATAACACTTCCTAAGTTATTCAATTGATCAAAATTATCTCAAGAGAACTAATTAATCATGAAAAGATTGAAAACTACTAATTATTGAAAATGCAAAAATCATGTATTGTCATGAAAATACAAAAATGTTTGTAGTAGCCAAAACAATTTGTTTTACTCCACCACCTTGTGGTATTTTCCATTCCTTCTACTTACTATTGTGCCGAAGCTAATTTCTACAGAGGATTTTTTGTAATGAGTTTGAACATTGATGTTGATCTTTATTAGTTAACACGCTTTAAATATATATTATGATCATAAAAAGTTCACGACTTTAACCAAAGAATTCCTCTAAGAAAAACTTGAAGTAAAGAATTGTATACTACAAGGAGTTATTATAGATTGAACTTTAGAGAAATATTGTAAATAAATGTATTGTATTAATATTCCCTTAAATTACAATAGTAATCATTAAATAAATCAAAATACTCAGAATCTTAAGTGATTCTCGTAAAACAGTACGGAATACGTAAACTTCTCCAATTTGAAAACAACAGATGAAGAAACATCAGTTTAGAAAAAGTTGATGAAAATCATTAGATTGGGGATCTATATCGAAGGTATAATTTTTCCTCTTTCAGCAACATTGATGGGGTCACGTTAGATTGTTTAGGTGTGTAAATGTTTTAGGGTTGAGCTGTAAATGACAAATTCATGCCAGATCGAAGCATTGTTTTTGGGGAACTGGAAGAGGTTTTGCAAATTGATTTATAAGTAAGATGGATCCCAAAATGCTCCCTAAATCACCGAGGATTTGACCCCCCCAAGGCATAAATGTGTGTATATGAATGTTTAGAATAGCTTCTATGTACACAAGGCATATATGCATATACTATATACAATAGTGTTAGGTATTGGCGCACAATTACAACGAAAATAGACAGTAGAAATCAAGAGAGAGAAAATTGAGCGTAATGTTTTATCCTGATTTACCCTTAAATTAGAGCTACATCCAGCAGATGATTCTATTATAATTATCACATCGCATCTCTCGATTACATTGCTCAATTATAAGAGAAAAAAAAAGAGTATATATAAACAATAGTTATTCATGTGCCTAAACTTAAAGTACTAATAAAATACATACTTAAACTATAAAAGCTCTCTGACGGCTAGGGGGCGTTGCCCTTGCGACCCCCCCAAGGCAGCTCCTCGGACCCTTGCCCGGTCACCGGAGAGCAGGACCCTAGTGCTTTCTTGTTAATGGCGAGTATGAACACATCCCAACAAATAGGACATCTAAAGCATGAAAAGAGGTTGCCTCTATACAATAATACAAGGAGAAAAGCTATTGAACGGAAAGTGTGTCTAAGTTCGAAACAACCTTTGTAGATAGTGAACAAGTTGTAGAACGAGGGTTCATTAAAATTCGGATGTCATAAAAATAAGGATCTCAATCTGTTGGGATGACCTCTTTGCAAAAGTTGAACAGACCATGTAAGTAAAATTCGAGAAAAGTTCGGAAGGACCGTTTTCAGAAACAACTCATGTTATGGACGAGGTAGATGGTTCTAGATACGAGCCTCTACAGTCCTGGCGGGAAGACTCGGACTTCATCAATTTTAATTGGAATCAAATTGGTGTTTCACAGGTATCTTCAGGTGTTGGAATTCGCAACTGTTTCTGTCATTTTTGTGAAAAACAAAAAGGTTCGGGAAAGGGAGGAAGATGCCTATTGGCGTCCGCATGGAGCAAAGGTGAAAGCGGGCTTTGGGAGATTCCTCGAGACAAATGCTTTTCTAAAGAAGTCGAATGAGCGACTTCTTGATGAAAACAAGAGATCAAAGGAAGAATTGGAATCCAAGAAAGTCAAGTATGCTGAGTTGGAAAAAGGAAAAATTAAAGATTGGTACGATAGAAAATAGAGCAGGTATTGAAGTTGGAAAAAGAACTTAATAAATCGAGAGAGAGAGAAATGACGATTGAAATGAGCGCGTTGAGTTTACGAAAGCTTCTCATGCATCATTGTTACACGGTATGTCTATTTCTGATAGAGAGATTGATGAGATAGTTCTATTATAATTAGCCAAGAGGATATTACAATCGCACGATCACTCTTGTTTACTAGGGGTGATTGATTTCAAGGTAAATCAGTTCCCAATTTGTGGAACCGAATACCGGACCATTCGGTTTGATTTCAAGGTAGGTCTTAGAACCGGTGGTTACTTTTTTTTTTTTTATTTCTTCTATTTCTTATAAGTGAGATTTTTCCAACATTAAAAGAAAAAATAATCTATACTAATGGGGACTTGCTTCGGAATAAAAAATATAAAAATTAGAAATTTTGGTCTATTCGTCGGTCCAGTTCCTTATGTAGAACCGACAACTAAACCGGTTATTCCTAGTTCTAAAATCAGAATCAGGAATAAGATGAATCCTCCCATGAACCATCCGAAACATATTGGTTAAGTTAGATCCAATTCCAATAAGTGAGATTTTTCCAACATCAAAATAAAAAATAATTTATTAATTAGGACTTGCTTCAAAATAAAAAATAAAAAAATATTAGAAATTTTGGTTGGTCCGTCGATCCAGTTCCTTATGTAAAATCGATAACCGAATCGGTTATTCCTAGTTCCACAATTATAATCGGGAACCGAATGAATCCTCTTGGGAATCACCCAAAACATACTGGTTAAGTCCGATCCGGTTCCTGAATTGGACCGGGACTAATGCACACGCCTACCATTTACATGTGTATCCCGATCCCAAATACATCAACAAGCCCGCGAGAGAGGAGCTCCCCTAAGAAAATCTCCGATCGGACTCGAGGAGCTCGGAATCGGGCTATACCGACGAAGAATAGCAAAGCCTCGTTTCCAAACAGCCGTCGGCCGGCTTGCTCCGATAGTCCGACTCCAGAAGCCGGTCTCTCGCCTCGGCTCGGCTTCGTTTGACTCGCCACTCCTCGTCGTCGTCGTCGTCGTCACTGCTTCCACGGATCATCAACGCACAAGACGAAGAACAAAGCACATCCACGCTTGAGATTCGCCATTAAAGCCTCCTCAGAATCCTCAAAGCTCCTCTCGTTAGCTCGACCTGATCCGTCCTCCCCAGTCGGCCATGTTCCGTGCTCCCGACGCCTTCGCCGCGTGATCTTCAGCTGCTACGGCGATTTCCCCCGCCGCTCCGGAGAGACGATGGTGAGCAAGTTCCTCTGCGACTTCCGGTTCCTCCTCCTCGCCGCGGCGGTGGCGTTCATCTACATCCAGGTGATTTCTTCAGTCCCCATTCTCTCGTGATCTGGAAAATCTTGCGGTTTCGAGTTACCGATCGACAAGCATTTGTGGTCGCGGCTGCTTTTGTTGAGCCTAAATTGTTGGGGCTCATGAGCTATGCTGAGAGTAGTGTGTGTGTGCTTCTTTCCTTGGCAAGAAATGATCGTTGAGGTTTTGTCGAAGGGGTTTTGTGTCGTTCTGTAGGTTTTTTGTTTACTCCTTTCTTAAACCCCGTTTCGCCCAAAGAGAATTCGGAAGGTGAGACTGACGTGAATTAAATGGAAAAGAAGTTGTTTCCTCGGCTGAATTTTCAGTTTGCTAATGCTAATGGACGGAAAAGACGGACAAATTCAAATTCAGCTTTATCTTTATGATTGCATCAGTTGCTGAGCTAAAGTAATCGCGAAATCACGCGAGATAGAAGGATTAAAGGCTTAACATGTAAGAGAAGTGTTTGATGTAGAACAAATCTGAAGAGGTTGTTAGTACTTGATTGTCTACTCCTGGTAATGATGTAGAAAATTATAGTGGTTGTGGTTCGTCTATTAATCGCAGAAGGTCTCATAATACTGTAATTTTAGATGGCAGTCGCCTTCTGGGCTCTGTTGCGGTGTTACTCTGGAAAATTTTTATTTGATGACTATGGACATATAGTACTTTGGGAATTTCAGATCCAATTCTAGGTAATTTGCTGGAAATATTAATAGATGCTTTGATTCAAGAGGTAAAATATGGGTCCATTAACTCGTGTATTTGATACTTTGGTGGTAGTATTTTAGGTGAAACTTGTTTTTCTTTTCTCCGCTGGTCTGGTTTCTGGTGAAGGACCGGAAATCTTATGATTGGGTACAGGATTGTATTGCCTTTTGCCTCTTCCATTAATTTTTACTTATCAAAGAGCCATCGAGAATTATAGTAATACTATCCTAAGACATACGAATTTTCAGTAACCACATTAAAACTTTTTTTTTAAAGATTCACCTTCAACTGTTGACTTTTTAGCCCTTTAGCTCTCCGATTTCATGTATAAAATTTTGTTCAATGGTTTTGGAGATGCTTTATCTTGTGATTATCAGAAACAGATATCCAAAACAGTTCCTGGGCAGGAAAAAGGATTCGTGTTCAACTTTTCTTTTCTCCAGTTTCAGTTAAATCTTCCAATTCAGTTTCTTCCCCAACTTTATTGTTTTTATTCAGCTTTAAAGAGATGCTTCAGCATCAAGCAATGTACATAC
Organism: Metrosideros polymorpha var. glaberrima; assembly: GCA_001662345.2. NCBI lineage: Eukaryota > Viridiplantae > Streptophyta > Magnoliopsida > Myrtales > Myrtaceae > Metrosideros > Metrosideros polymorpha. Next base: position 2,910,431 of record BCNH02000007.1, on the reverse strand, counting down.
TTATGTAGCAGTCATGCTGGCTTTCGTGATCAATTCTTCTTGCATTAGTATATGTGTCCAATGGTTGCCCTTACTTCATCTGTTTATCCACCAATATAATATGTTTCCTTGTTTGACTATTATCTTTTTGTTTTCTTTTTTGTCTCTCCCTCAGATGCGTCTTTTCACAACACAATCGGAATATGCTGATCGACTTGCTTCTGCTGTAAGTCCATCCTGATCCCTCATGCCGGTCTCTCATTCTGGATTGATGGCCATTTGAACCTCTAGCTTTGTTATCAAAAGGATACACGTTCAGTTATTAAGATATGTACTTAGTAAACTTCTTATTATCATGTGCAGCGAGCATCTAAACTTTCAAGTTAAGTAATTATAAGCTTAAGTAACTTTAGATCTGCAACTCTGTCAGCCTATTGAATTTGAAAAAGAAATATTGAGTGTGTGTGGTGGAACCGTTTCCTTGCCGTGTGGGAGGAACCTTTCTGAATCTGTCATATTGAGCATTTATTTGACAATGCTAAGTGCTGAATCTCTCTTTCTTCCAACTTCTAGTACATTTACCATCTTGCTTGAAATATCGATTGGGAAGAGTCAATCCGTTTGAGTGAGAATAGGATACCCCATTAAATGATGGTAGTAATTCTCATGTATTGTGGTTTTATGGTTAGTCAAGAAGTACTCATGGTGGACCCATTACATTATTTGGTTGGTTTGGTCTTCGGATGGTCTTATTGTGCTGCTGTCCTTTGGGAGGAGTAGCTTCTGGGAGGATTCACACTTAAATGATGCCAGTAATTCTTGTGTATTGTGTTGAATGATTGAGTCAAGAAGTTCTAATGGTGGACCTGTTTCATTTTTTGGTTAGTTTGGTCTTTGGATGGTCTTGTCATGTATACGTGTTTCCTATGCTTCTGTCCTTTTGGAAGGAGTAGCTTGTGAGTAATGACTACGAAGTACCTTTATGATGCTATAGTTAATGAATATGAGAGAGAGAGACCAGAAATCTAATGTGTGCGTCCCCCCC
>BCNH02000007.1:2889879-2909313 GCA_001662345.2 Metrosideros polymorpha var. glaberrima | reverse complement strand
CTCCTAATCCACATCCACTAGAAATCATCATAGATTTCTTAGATACATCTTTCATTTTACAGGTTGAAGCCGAGACTCGTTGTACAAGTCAGATGCGAAAACTAATTGATCAGATAAGCATGCAACAAAGCCGTATTGTGGACCTAGAAGGTGTGATAATTTGCTCGTAAGCATGTGTTTCGCTCATGTTGTTTCTGTAGAGGACTGGATTTATATGGATTGTATGCAAGCTTGCAGCATATGAATCTTTTAGTATTTGTCTTGCTCTGTGCGTCAGGAAAATCTCATTCTGCATTTCTGGATTCTGCCAATTTGGAGTTTGATCGCAATTGTCATGATGCAGATTTTACTGAGCGACTGAAACTGAATTAGATTAATTATCATTCTTGTGCCATGAAGTTCTACTACTCGACCTCTCTTTGATGTTGGAAGAATCCTGTTTATCATCCATCCTACTCAATCTGCAATGTATTTGTTTTTGAATGTGCCTTGATCTATTTGCTTCACCCACTTGGTGTCTGAAATTCAGAGGATAAGAAACGACAAGATGAAGAATATGGGCAGATGAAGGCTCTTGTTCAAGATCTTGAATGTATGTTAGCTAGTATATCTGCTCCATTTGGTTATACTTTTTTCTCATTTTATTTTGACATGCTCATTCTAGTTGTGATCCAGTAGGTGAATTTGAATATTAGATGTTAGGAAGGTCCTTTGACTATCAGTCTATTCTACCAATTTAGTCATATTTTGATTGCCTTTCTTAAGAATTATGAAATGTTTGCAATTCAAAACATTTAGTACTCTGACTGGGGAAGATTGTTAACCAATACACTCAATGATTTATGTAAAAGTTATTGTTAATTTTCTTTACTTGCTGTAAGAAATTTCTAACTGATTATCACAAAACAATAATCATTGTTGTGGATGTCAATTTGGCTGTCTGGATGACGTACTTTCAGCTCCATGATAATATGCAATATTTATCTACGCATAGCTTTCAATTGAATTTGCATTTTTTTTTAACTTTCCTTTGTCAATTAAATTGGACATTGAGTATTTCTTATAGATAAGAGAGGATTTTATTAATAGAAGAAATGTTCTTCTACCTCAGAAATGTACAAGAACAAATTGAAAGAAAAACAAGCAAACAAAAGAAAAACATCATTAGACTATGCAGAATAAGACCATAAATTGTTGGTTTTAGTGAGGTGGGCACATTATGGATGCATAAGTTGTAGAATATGTTTAGATTGATACAGATAGGCAGCAGAACCTAAAGCTAGCATCAACCAGGACGCATTCAAAGGAGAAAACCACGCACCATAAATTGATTGTTCATGCGTATGAGGCAAAGCCCTTTATATCACATAATAACAATAAACCGGGGGGTTGGATATAACCTTGTGCAGCTCATAAAGTTTGCAAAACATGCTGTGTTTAGGTTCTGGATCAGAAAATATTCATTAAAGAGATTAACTTCTTGGAAATTCTTTTTGAGTATATATGGCAAGGTTCCAATTTTACCCTAGCCTTTTTATCATGGCTGCTACTTTGCCCACTTATTGCTGCTTTGCTTACTACTTCATATAAACTCAAGTCTCTAGCTATGCTTTCATTCATAAAGAAGAATAAAGGAGTTTTACTATTCCAGAATGTATTCAGGTAGGTATTGCCAAAGATCTGCTTATGCAGATGGAAACAAAACGGATTACACCAAATATTCCTTCGCTCCAACTTCTTCTGTCAAATGGTTGCATTGCTAATGCAAGGCTACTTGGGGAGATAAAATCAACATAAATGTTTTGTTTGGGAGAGGAGGGGAGGGGAGGGAAAATGGAAGGCGGTGTTGAAATTTGGGAAAAATTCGACTTTTCAGTGAGAAGAAATGGAGGGAACATTTGAAAAAACTCCCAATTTTCTTCAACTATCTTCATTCAATCCATGTCCCAGACAAAGCATGAAGGATCACAGTGGGTGGAAATGCACAACATTTAGCTCTAAACAATGACAAGTAGAAACAAAGAAAAGCTTACTGAGCCGTCTTAGATGGATATCGTCCTGCTGACAAAATTGAATGGAGTGATTCCATCAATTTTCAGTCAATCTCCTTAAAGGCATCTTAGTGGGTTTTATTCTGTTAATTGCTTGTGGGTCTATCAGTCTGTTTCATGGCGTATCCCACTTTTATGTTAAAATTACGCGCTTAAGCATATGGAATACCGATTATGCTGGTGGAATGTCTTAAGTGCTACTAAAGTTTCCATTTTGCTAATCTTGCAGTTAAAGGCCTTCAAAGACGGATAGACAAAATACAGGTTTTCTCCGGACAATAATATGTCATTTGTCTTCTCTAATTTACAAGTCCTATTTTGTCAGTCTTACTTGCTGATATCTTTTTGTTGGATGTGTCAGACCCGTGTGGCAGCAGTGGTGATCATGGCATGCAACCGCGCTGATTATCTTGAGAGGACCATTAAGTCTATCTTGAAGTATGGCATATCTGTTCTGTAAAGTCTTCTTTGTTTATGAGAGCTCAAGGCACTTTGTACAGATCAGTTCTCCTATTATTGAATTCTTTTCATTTTCCAGCTATCAGAATGCTGTTGCTTCAAAGTACCCACTTTTTGTATCCCAGGTAGTATACCCTCAGTTCCTGTTCTAGCAAAACAAATCAAGCATTCCTTTATTGCCATGCTAGCTTTCCCCCCTGGCCCCTCTCTCATTCTTTGGTGTTTTTGTTCTGATGTATTTGTATTTGACCCCAAAATTGTTTCCGTAGGATGGGTCTGATCCACAAGTTAGAAAGAAGGCCTTGAGTTATGATCAGTTAACCTACATGCAGGTGAACCGCTGAGGTCTTTCACGGAACAAGTTTCACTCAATTGTTTCTTTATTATCTGAAAATTATGAAATTGAGAAGATAGAGCTTTTTGTCGTTTGACTATGTCTAGATGAAAGTTGTAATCCTGACCTAGGTTCTCTTGCAGAGATTTTAGTACTTATCTGAATATCTGAAAGATAACTGTTCATTGCAGCATTTGGATTCTAAGCCAGTGCAAACTGAAAGGCCTGGGGAGTTGATTGCATACTATAAAATTGCACGTAAGATCGATTTCTTCTGCTATTGCTTTGATAGGTTTTTGCCAATCTCATGTGTGTTCATGTCAGGGCATTACAAATGGGCATTGGATGAATTATTCTACAAACATAACTTCAGTCGAGTAATCATACTTGAAGGTGAATTTTTTTTTTTTGCTGGGTTGCTTTCACTACATCTAAAGCGAAGTGCCTATTCACAATCTTTCACCTGAATGCAGATGATATGGAGATTGCACCTGATTTTTTTGACTATTTTGAGGCTGCAGCAGCTCTCATGGAAAAGGATAAGTATGAATTCTGGAAATGCCTAAGCTATAATTGGATATTTGAATGAAAACATATAATAACCAACTATTCGAGAATACCTCGAATTTTAAGAATAAAAAAATTGGGCTTAGGCTTGAATCTAAGTTCTGTGGAGGAAAAAGCACATTATGAACTTTAATGCAATTTTCCTTCTCAAACTATGGCAGGACCATTATGGCTGTTTCCTCATGGAATGACAATGGGCAAAAGCAATTCGTGCATGATCCAGGCAAAATCTCATAAACTCTGCCTTTTTAGTTTCCCACCATGATATGAGAAATGAGGTCTATGTCCCAAACAGAAAAGGTCTTTTGCAGTCCATGGTTCTGAGTGTTTTATTAAATGTCTTCATGCATGCACATAATCGTAATTCTCTTCCTTTTCGAATGTGCTCGAAAGCCTTGGAACTTTGCTTGGGCTAAATGGACGATGACTTTTGCATAAGTGGCAGAGTTAAGTACTTGTTCACTGTCTGCCACATGTGAAAAAATCATTTGAAGATGCTGCTGAAGTTAAATGGCTGAATCAATAGTGTGGGGAATGTTTTTATTGTGTTGGTTATTTTACCATGGATTTAAGTTTGAAGCTTTGTTTATTCATCTTCACAGCCTTATCAACAGTTTTGTCTAAGATATGTGTTTCCTTCTCCACATCTCTCTTTTCTTGTAATCTTTTAATACATTTTGCAGAAGTCCTTTACCGATCTGATTTCTTTCCTGGACTTGGATGGATGTTGACCAGATCTACATGGAATGAATTATCCCCAAAGTGGCCTAAGGCATATCCTTATGGTTTTTATATATGTCGGTTTTAGATCACATATGTTTATAGCTTATATGTCTCCCTAAATTTTCTTTGACGACGCTTTACTTATTGGGACGACTGGCTGAGGCTACAAGAGAACCACAAAGGTCGGCAATTTATTCGGCCAGAAGTGTGCAGAACTTATAATTTTGGTGAGCATGTAAGTGGATTTTGCAAACGTGTACTCTGATTTATGGCCATTTCGGTGTTGTGCAGTTACTTTGCAAGTTTTGCTAGTATCACCTAGTATGTAAATTAACTTTTGATTATTCACGGCCGTGCTCATGGTAGAGGGCTTTTAATGGTTTTGTGGCGAACGCCACATCATGTACCTGCTGGGTTACTTTAATATGAATTCAGCAGTTGTATGTTGGATGGCTTGGGGGTGTTGTTGTCTACAACTTTGGCATTGCAAAGGATTTGATTTGACTACTGACTCCTTATATGTTTGCATGTCCATTATCTGAGAAGTTGATGCCATGAATTATGACAATTTTGATATTCTCTCAGGGGTCTAGTTTGGGGCAATTTTTCAGACAGTATCTCGAGCCAATCAAATTGAATGATGTCCAGGTAATTAATATATTACATATTAAGCAAATTCATTGTATTTGTGATTGACCTTGTGTTATCTTTCGTTTATGAAGGTTGACTGGAAATCCAAGGACTTGAGTTACCTGATGGAGGTATCTGTAGTAATTTGATTCTTAGAAGTGTCTATGCCCTTTTATTATTCTCCGACTAATGACGTGTATTCAACTTTTCTCAGGATAAGTATACTAAGCATTTTGCTGAAATTCTGAAAAATGCTAAACCTATTAATGGAGCTAATGCTGTTCTGAAGGCCTCTAATATACAAGGTGATGTGCGTGTTCAATATAATGACCAGCCAGATTTTGAACGCATTGCCCGGCAGTTTGGTGTCTTTCAGGAATGGAAGGTTAGCGTATTTCTTGATGGGTTTTCTTTAAAGTTTAGTCTGAGGTTTCTTAGATTATGTGGTTAATAGCACCAACAAGGTACCCTTTTTCTGCATTTTGAATGGATATTCTAGGATATGTATTGAAATTTAATATGAACCTTTTTAGTTCAGTGCACGTGGATTCCATGATTGTGTCTTCTATAGACATTTATCTAACCATTTAATTGAAATAATCAATATATTTAGCGGATTAATTTACAAATGCAGTCAGTACTTGTTATCTGATTCTATGGGATGTAGACACTTGGAGATTCTTCTGCACAACCTTTAGCCAACGCTTAAAATTCACTGTTTATTCTTTTATTCCTGAAAATCAGCACGTTTCTATGCTGTGCATTGTCATTGCTTGTATTAATGTTTCTGCAGTTGGATTCTCTCTCTCTCTCTCTTTCTCGCACACAAAAGTTATGATGCTTTTTCCCATGATCCAGGATGGTGTACCAAGAACAGCATATAAAGGAGTAATTGTCTTCCGGTATCCACCACCAAGACGTGTGTTTCTAGTGGGTCCGAATTCTTTCGAGCTGCTTGGGATCAAAGGTGTTTGATGCATTGAGGTCAGGTTTCACGTGCTGGTAAATCATGGTGCTGGACTTCAGCTTCCTCTTTCCTCCCCAACGCCTTGTGTAACTGGTACATTATTAAAGGAACCGCTTGGGCATCGCAATCAGAGCTTAAGATGCAAATGCAGGTTCAGGTTTTATCCACTGGAGCTTGCTGATGAACAGAAGTGTTTAGAGGTCTGAGGATTCCATTAGTGATTTTGATTTAGGAGGGAGAGGAAGGACTCTTCGAACGACAATGTCCAATTCCAGTCTACACGCATTAACTGGCCGAACCAAGCCGTCATTAAAAGAGTGCCATAGGTCATACTAGCTACTCTAGCATTAAATAGCAAGTAACCCTTACAATTTTTTTTTTGCTCCCGAAGGTGGTTTTCTTCTGTCCTGACCGGGAAAAAAGGTGTTTTTCTGCTGTGGTACTAGGAAAGATACATGTTTTTTTCTCACCATTTTTGCTCGTGTTTTCGTTTCTTTCTCCCCCGTTTGGGTGGGTTAGGAGCAGGAAGGACTAAATGTAATAGAACCACACAGCGGTTGTCGAAACTGGGAATTCATGTCTCTATCTGTATACAAACACGCCGTACCGAACTCTGCCGAGAGGAACTTCTAGTTGTATCTTGTGTTGTGGATGTGCATGACCTGTGCTGGTGTATGCTTTCTCATCTTTTCCTTCCTAATAGAAAGGTTGTGAAAAAATCATGACAAATTCAGGGTTATTAGGAGTAGTGCTGTTTTCCCTTCTACCAATTGAGGAATTCCAAAAGCAAAGCACCCACCAAGTGCAATCTGTGATGTGAGGCTGACCTCTCCTAACGTACCTTCAGGAACTTTTGGATCTTAGAGCGACCGATCTAGCGCCAGAAATTTCAGGGTTTTGATCTGCAACATACTGATTTTTCATGTGGCTTTTTAAACGTAAGAACAGCAGGTTAGTTACTGATATAAATGTAACTTGGTTTACTTTTGTTCATTAGCTTTTGTTTCGATTGTGAAAATTTTCTAGATCCGACCGCGCGACTTGCACCTCGGGTCTTTCGTGGCGGCATTCACCTAAGATCTTTGACGGTAATGTCGCTAGCCACTGCATTTATACAACGAGAGAAAGAGAGGTATCGTGGCAATGCTGCTATCGTCGCCGTCTAAAGAGTCTCGCCTGTGGTCTCCCGATCTCGCCTCGTGCGATCCAAGGGGAACCCCTCATCGTGTTTGCTCCATACACTCATCCGACGCTTTGCCGGGGGTAGCCAATGCCCAACGGCTCATCGTCTTAGGTTTCGGCGTCTCCGTGTCTTAGGTTTCGGCGTCTCCGTGCCGTTGGAGACTATAATGTGCACTTTTCTCTCCTTTTCTTCTGCACACCTCAGTTCTCAATTAGATTTTTTTTTTTCTGATTATTGCATTAATCATTCTAAAATCAAGTTTAATCCTTTACCTAAAAAAAAGTAAAACCTGTGGCATAATAATAAGTCAAGGAATGTAATTATAAGTTTTTAACTAAACCAAACAATAAAATACGCAAAATATTTTTTTTTAAGATTAAATTTCCATAGCCACATTAAAAAAGAAGAAGAAGATTTAAGTGTCTGAAATTCAAAGAAGTTCTAAATTCACCCATAGTAATTTCGAACCATTCATAAACCCTCCTCCTCTTCACAAACGCAAAACCCTCTCTCTCTCTCTCTCTCTACCATCCCACCTCCAAGCCCCTGCAACAATGGCTTCCTCAGCCTCGGCTCCCTCCAAGACCCGGAAGAAGAGAGACAAGTACAAGCTCAAGGACCTCAAGACCCTCGGCCACCAGCTCCTCTCCTCCCGCGCCCACGTCAACAACCTCCCCCTCCTCCTCGCCTTCGTCTCCCCCGACTCGCGGCCGCAGCACGTCCTCGAATCGCTCCTCTCCCTGCAGTCCTTCTTCACTCCCCTCGTCCCCGACCTCCCGTCATCCTCTGCTTCCGCCACTGCCTCGGGCCTCAAGGAGGAGGACGCCAAGGCAGATCCCGAGTTGATCTACAGGACGTGGCTCCGGTCCAAGTTCGATGAGTTCGTACGGTCGCTCGTCGAGGTGGCGGTGTCGGCGCGAGCTGAGGAGACTCTCAAAGTGAGTGAATTGCTCCGGGCGTTCTTCTGTGAGGGTTCCCTTTTCTGTTTGCGTGAAAATTGTGAGTTTTTGAGTAGGAGTGCCTTTGGTTTATTCTGTGATTAGTAAGTGGAATTGTGATTTTCTGGCATTTGAGGACCAATGTGGCGGGTTTGAGCTTGAGTGGTATTTTTATTTTTTAAATTTGAGTGCTTTTGAAACTACTATTTGCATTTTGATATCCTGCTCGGAAGAAACAGTGGAGTACCGTGTGATTGGTCTGGCTTGTCATAGTTTCGGCAACACCTTCGAAGACAACGATTGGTTTCCTTTTCCAATTGAATTTTTTGTCGTTTCTTTCTTGGGTTTCTGCTTGAGCTGTTTCAGATTTATGGAGTTGATATTGCCGGTGTTGTCTTCCTTTGTTGTGTACCTGGTTTTCTTTCTACACTGTGAGAATTGTGGTTTGTGTAGGAAATTGTGTTGGATGCAATAATGGAGTTTGTGAAGATGGGAAAAGGGGGTAGGTTTCAATCAGCCATTTACCACCAGCTTATACATAGCATTGTAAGCTATTTATTGATCTCTCTATGTTTGTGTTCTGGCAATCCATCTTTCTATAATTCGATTCATGATGGTAGTCAACTGCTTCCTTTTCCAGGTCTATTCTTCTACAGAAGTTGAGTTTTTGTTGGAATTGCTTTCGTCGAAGTACTTGAAGTACATTGACATTCGGTATGATACACTGATAAGCTGCTCGTACCTGTCATCTTTGCCATGCTTGGAGTTGGAGATAGATTTCTCATTTTGTGCCATTCATTTTGTTGTATCCACCTTTAAGTGACATTGCAGTTATTTTCTGATATTTAAAAAAGCCATCATTTTGCCAGTGATGGCAAAGAGAGAATGACATCACTGTTATACTCTAATCTTTGAAAGAGGCATTATATTGCCAGTGACGCATAGATGCTTTAACAGTTTTAACTTTCATTCTTTCTTTGGTTAATGGCAACCAAGTAATAAAATTTTGGTGGAACAGAACCACAGATTTTGCTAAATTAAAATTGTTATTTTTCAGTGTCATTTTTTCCTGTAGTCAATTGCATTCTGTTAACTTTTTGTTATGTTTTTGGTGCAGTTACTTTACGTACATTACACTAGAAAAGCTTTCCAGGAATTTGGAGACTAAAGATATGAGAGGTACTTGGTGCTCCTCCTTTAAATCTGTGGTACCAGTGGTACTTTTGGTATTTTCTTCATTATTTTGTACTCTCTTCCTATTAGATGACAGAAGTTTTGCTGATGGCGAGGATGGGAGGGATTTGAAAGCTAGGTTAGTATATTACATATTTTTTAGAATGATATTTTCCTATAGTTTCTTTCTTATTTCCCTTTTGAGCCTGAAGTCTTGCAGTCCCTTATTGTGGTGGGATTGGTTTCGGTTTAGCTTGTAGTTACACTATCTAACATTCATCTTGATGTTAGAGGTGTTAATTGTATTTACAGACCTCTGCATAATGCCATGCTCCATTACAAATTGTCTCCCTGTGAGAAGATGACCTAATTGGAAAAGAAATAGGTTTTATGACCATCCTTTTTGGTGGTTCACATCTTTTCTCTTTTCTTACATAAATAAAGAGCTTCTTATCCTGATATTTTCTTTTTCTCGTGGTTTCATAATCTTTATCTTCTGGTTGCTCTTTGGTTTCAAGTTTCAACACGTCTCCATGTCCTGGAAATTAACCACAGTTCTATGATTTATAGACAAAGTATTGAGTACTCCGACTGTCGTAGTGGTTGTTCACAGGAAGATATTTCTAGATTTATTACTAGTAAAGGGTTCCTTTGTTATTAACTAAGCATCAAACTGTTGATAAATTTATTACATGCAACAGAATGATGATTAGTGTCTAGGAGCAATTAGCCTCCCTTTGTGATTGATTTACCACTTGTTACAGCATCGAGCGCTCAATTAGCACGATCCATTACATCATATCACATGTCCCTCCTCTGAACAGCCTGGATGAAAAGTCTGATTGTGAGATGTGGAGTACTTCAGGTAATTGCTGCATGTTCAATAGGATGTTCATACTTTCTTGTTGCTATATTCAAAACTTCTCTGGTTCAAAAAACAGGTGATGGTAGTGGAATGTCTGAGCCTTTAAAACCAGAAGTTGAGAAGCCTAAAAGTGAGAAGCATGAATCTTCTGTATGTATCACGTGGTTAATCCACTGCCCTTTAAGATTTTCCTGATATGCCTCTTCCACTTTTCCTTTTTAATATTCAAAGTGATCTGTATGCTTACTTTGTACTCATAGAAAATGTGTATTTGCTTCTCTATTTAATATCTCTTCAGGTACTGTCTGCCACCAAAATAGCTAAGAAGATTAAATTGAAGTTCACTAAAGCGTGGATTTCGGTTTTAAGGTTGCCACTTCCACTTGATGTATATAAAGAGGTATGTCCGGGAACTTATTTTTAATCATGGGCATGAAAGTTTGCAGAGCGTGACTTTCTGTGGTGTCCCTGCTAGTGCTGTCCATTGATTATGTTTCATATGATGGTTTGACTATGCGAATGGAGTATGAGATGATGGATTTATCTTTGCATCTTGGTACATCAAACTTGGAACAAGTTTCAAGTGCCTTTTGACTGATGCAACTAGTTTTGAAGAGCCTTTGCCTTTCAAGTATTCTTCATAGCTGGTTGTTTGCCATGTAAAAATATGGAAAATCTGATCTTATCTAAGCGATTATTTATTTTGGCTCCCGAATGGTCGACATTTAATAGTAGTTTGGTATAAGGACAAATGTTTTGGTATGACCTTGTTTGGGTTGCTGGAATTACTAGCAAAACCGTGTTTCCTTCATCGTCTCTAGTATTGATCTTCGTTAACCTATCGTTCATGGTCATATTATCCTTATATGGTTTCTTGATGGATATGGTGTTGTATTGACTTTACGTCCAAAGTTTTTATTTAAAACTAAATGACATGTCTAGCTTTGGACACTCAGGTTCTGGTCTCTCTCCCTCAGGCAGTTATTCCCCACCTGTCTAATCCCATCATGTTATGGTGAGTTTTCTTCCCGAACTTTTTTATTTGCTTGTGAATTTGACATCTTTCTTGCTTGAGAAATGCAACTTAAGTTATAAACTGAAATTTTGCAGTGATTTCTTAACGAGATCGTATGACATTGGTGGAGTTGTCAGTGTCATGGCTCTTAGCAGTCTCTTCATCCTCATGACGCAACATGGCTTAGAATACCCCAACTTCTATGAAAAGCTTTATGCACTATTGCAACCCTCCATCTTCAATGCAAAACACAGGGCGAAATTTTTCGAAGTAATTTTTCGAAATTTTGTATCATTTCTCCATGCAGTCCTGCGTTACATCAATTTTCGTCTGAATATGTGATTTATTTCTATATGGGACCTAGAATACTCAAAATTGTTATAGAGGCATGAAGTTAGCAATGATCGAGGGCTATTCATTGTGTTTGCTATGAACTATGTTGATGCAATATGTGAACCATTACTTTCTGCAACTTAGATAATGGTAAGTTCTTCAGATGACTGATATGCAAGTTCATGCAGGTCTGTGCATTAGTAAAGGTGGTAGAGCTATCCAATAAAGTGATTGGGACCTTTCCTGACATGAAGCTGACATTTTCTGGATGCTTTAGTCGCTTCATTGCTTTCTTATGTTGACCTCCTCATATTGTCGAGAAATATGTGAATGTCTAAGAAGATGAAATTGAAATTAGAGACAATCAATCTGGCATTCATGCTTTTCTGAACCTTTGGATTGCTTTCTGACATTACGCTAATTGTTTATTGCAGCTGCTTGATTCCTGCTTAAAATCACCCCTCCTTCCAGCATATTTGGCTGCTGCTTTTGCTAAGAAACTTAGTCGACTAGCACTTTCTGTGCCTCCAGCAGGGGCACTGGTTATAGTTGCTCTTATCCACAATCTCTTACGACGGCATCCTTCAATCAACTGTTTGGTGCACAGGGTATTTACTTGGGCTTTTAGCCCGGCTTTAATTTTTTGTTCTTTTTTTAGTTCCACTACCTTAAGGTCTGTCTCGATTTACTTTTACTGTTTGCCTTTTACTTGACATAAATCTTGAGACTCATGCACTTTGACTTTTTTCGAATACAAGTGTCCTAAAACTTTCACAATACTCAAGTGTTGGCACGTAGATTCACGTATAATATTATTCACGATTTTCCTCTAGTGATTTTTTTTTTTTTGATAATTTTCTGAAATTCAAGTCATATATTAAATTTTGGTGTTTGCTTTCTTTTAAATGCAAACAAACATGCTCTTATTTTTGCATCTGATATGTGTGCTATGCATATATCTCACCATCTATGTGGTTAATGGGGTTTTACATGTTCCCTGGGATGTCTATATTGGAACTCTTTTTGACTCTTTATAAGATTATTTTATTCCAGCCCGACTTAGTGGGGAAATGGTTACATTGTGGTTTTACAGGATTCTGTGTTAATTGGAATATTTTATAAGATGCATTTAAACTTCTAGGGAAAAAGTTGAAATTTCTAAGTTGACTGATCAAAGTAGTAATATAGTAGTATCATTACAATATGTGAAAAACTGATGATTCATATACTGTTTTTGAAATGAAGTAGCCCAGTTTTTGGGCAATGTATTTCCTGACTTGAAAACTATTTTTTCTGTGAATTTCACTTGAAAGAAATATTCTAATTTTGACGAACTTAAGGATAGGCACTGTAATTGAAAGAGAATGTCATGTGCCTCTCAACTTGCATGCTTTGGCAATTTGTGCATGTCAATAAAGAAGGGCCATTCAGTTTAGTAACGCCTTATATCAACCTGGATTGCGTGTTCATTGTATATAGGAAGAAAGTAATGACTTATTGATGATGTTGGTGTCTAGCTAATGGCATAATGTAGTGTGCTGTTGGAATGGTATTTCATGCTATTTGAGCACCCAAAAGCTCCCATGTTTGTAAAATATTCCCAAATGTGATATGTGACATTTTACTGCATTGGAGGTCAATATATCATATATGTGGCATTCATGTTTTGGCAGCTTGTAGGCTTTCTTTACAAATTTGCGGTTATTTTTTACATTACGGGCATCACTGTCGTGATGCTCTTATGTTCACCATCAATGGACATATCTCCTCTAAATAAGTGACTTCTTATAATTCTATACTGTCTAGTGGGAAGGATGGATTGTAGGATTGGAGCTTAATATTTTGTCTGAGCTGAATCTTTAGAAGCAGATTTACCTTTAATTTTGGTGAAATGGTGGCTCTGCTAGCATGGGTACTATACCAATGCATAAGAAAGGATGAGTTGTAGGCTTGGAACTTAATATTTTTTCTGAGCTGCTACCAGGACTCTTTGAAGGAAGTTTTACCTTTAATTTTAGTGGAATGATGCTTCTGTTAGACTGGCTGCCCCTCCCCACCCCACCCCACCCACCAAAGAAATAAACTCTCTCTCACACACACATATTTGTGGAGATGTGCAGGAAGATGGTCAGTCCGAGGCCAGGGATCATCTGAAATTGGAAGAGCAGACTGCTGGCAATGGAAATGACTCAACTGGCACGGATTTGTCCAAAAAATCGGGTTTTGATCATTTCCAGGATGCTGAAGTTAATCCTGTGAAGACTAATGCAATGAGTACTTGTGCTAAATTTCTATTTCTTATTCTTAGTTTAACTCATTCAATCGAAGAAAAATTGGCATTTACATGGCAGAATAACATTCTTTGTTGCTTCGTAACATGCTGATGAGTGATGACATTTCTCATTGCAGGAAGTTCACTTTGGGAAATTGATACATTACGACACCATTACTGTCCTCCAGTTTCAAGGTATGGGATCCACGTCCTGTTGTTATATTCTAGTGCAGTTTACGTCCTGCTTTTAACTTTACTCCTTTCCCTGTGCATATTAGGTTTGTCTTATCATTGGAGAATGATTTGACAGTCCGGGCTAAGACAACAGAAGTCGGCATTCAAGATTTTAGTTCTGGTTCATATGGAACAATATTTGGAGAGGAGGTAAAATTACTTTTAAGTCTCCAAATTCCAAAACTCATCTCACTTTCGGTGGTGCTGCATTTTAGATATAATTCATACTCCTATCCACGTCCATTATTTTGCTTTACTTTTGTACTTTTTGTCTCGGTCTGTTTTGTCTTCTCTATCTCATTGGTGAACAGCTAGATTGGAATCTGTTCTGGGGGCAGGCTTTTTTCCCTTTTATGTTTGTTCTCTGCAACTCATGGCTGTTTTACATCTCCTGCATATGTTGAGGAAGGAGCTTGTGTGTCAAGTACATTGTCTTTTGATGTTCAATGAGTTTCAAATTTGCCTTTTTTTTTTGGTCAGACAAATTTGCCTCTTGCATTCCACTAATGTAGTTTCTTTTTTTTAAGGAAATATGCTTTCGATGTATCAATCAAAATCATGTGTATATTCTCTGTGACTTTATTTGTATTATGTGATTTCTTCTCTCTCCGTAACCATTTCTTGTACCCCTGCACAGATGAGACGAAGGGTGAAGCAGGTGCCCCTTGCATTTTATAAAGCAACTCCCTCATCTTTGTTCTCAGAATCTGATTTTCCTGGTTGGACTTTCCATTATGAAAACGGCAAAAAAATGGATGCCAACAATGATGATGGTATAACTAAGAATGTGGTTGAAGATCACGCTCACAAATCTGCAAAACGTCAGCGAGTGCAATCCTGATGACTAGAGCTCTCATCTACCTTCTGCTGTGATCTCGTGCTTCCATGCATGATCATTGCTGCTGAAGATTTTTTGACCTAAGTTGCATTTTTTTAGAGAACTGACCAATATTAGATCCAGATCTTGTTGTATACTTTGAAAAGACGCAAGCACATTGAAAAATTGTTCACATGAATGTCTTGATTGAAATTTTGAAATATGTTTGCGCACTCGGTAGATTCTCCAGCCAATAGTTACTTGAGATCATATAATCTGATAAGAGTACCATTGAAGCGATTTTAAGCTGCGAAGGATACGAACTTTGCATGCACCTGAACGAGATGACGAGATGTGGATCGTGAACGATGCTAGTCATTCTTGTTTTGCTTAGTTCGGAGTATTTCAAGATCTGAGTACTTCAAACAGGGCATGATAACTAGTTAACAGCTATAAGTGCCGCAAGATGTCCAATTTCAGCAGTTGTTCGGTAGTCTTGTTTGAACAAAGAGGACCTGTTATATGTCCATATAATCAGCGTAGGAGCAAAGTAATACAGATTTACTATGAATGAACTTGTTCCCATTACACTGATTCAGTGTCATGTTCAGAGAGACAGAGTAACCATTGCTTGGACAGCAGATCTAAGATAAACAAAATCTGACTATGTTAAGATATACACAATGCCGCATATAAATGTCAAACATTTGTTATTTGCCCCCGACATCGATGGCCCGCTATACAATGGCACAATCGTGAATGGCGGTCCTTTTCTCTACGAGATACAGTAGGGCTCCTTCCTCTTCTAAACTGTGAAGAATGAGTAACAATTTTACTCCGGATCACATATTATTATCCATTGCATCCTGAACAAGATATAGACCTTCGACTGATATACATCTCTTTAATTTTGGCATCTCAAGCCGAGGAGGTGGATCCGATGAAAAACATACAACTATTACCGTCAGATTATCACACGTTTTCCGATTAAGTGCCTCTCGAACTAATTCCCTCGAGCACCTCTCAGGATTGTTGTGAATCATTAGCTCCTTCCTCACAATTGTAACAGCATATTGGCTGCTCATCACATCCCACAAGCCATCACAGCCGAGAATCAAGAACTCGTCCTCTTCACAGAGCACCATCTCCTGCAGCTCTGGCTCTGCAGTCAAAGGACAAGATGAGCCTTCAGGGCCTTTCATGTGCCAGTCTCCAATAGCCCGTGCAACTGATAGATCACCATTCAGATAACCATCATAAACAACACCACCGAGTTTCTCGATTCTGAGCCACTCTGATGTAGAATCAGGTTTATGGTCTTTGGACAGCTCAATTGCCTTTCCACGCTTCCCCAACACCGCCCTGCAGTCCCCTGCATTAGCTATCAGCATTGTCCTGAAAATAGAAAAGGAGCACTTTTTAGGAGTTACTCAAATTACGAGTAAGCACATAGATAAAGTGATTATCATCAAAATCTTTCAATGAAACAGTTTTACAGTAAAAGCCGGCTCAGAAACCTCAAATCTCTATAGACATACACAGTTTGCTAGGCAAATTTTACTTTCTAAGTTCCTTAAGAACAATTGATCTACAAAATCATACAAATTTCAATATAGTGGATGCTCAACTCCTAATGAAATAATCGTATGAACATCTAAGAGCAATTGGTCCATGGTCAAAGCATAAATGCTTGAATCATCAACTAGTTGGCGATGTAGTTACAAGAACCACTAATGCACCAAGATTTTATTAAAAGTGACAACAGATTGGATGAAGTTCAACTCATTCACCTTCCACAGATAAGGGCTGTCAAAACAGTGGTACCAGAGGTACTGTCGAGAGAATCTGCATTGGCAAATGCGCTATCAGCTTTCAAGAAAGCACTCTTCATAGCGGTCTTCACAGCGACAGGGAAATGGGTGTCCTCGACTATAAACCTCAGAATGTTCTCTCGGACAAATGAAGCTGCATCAGTACCACCGTGGCCATCAAACACCTGAAGTGATGGAGAAATAGTAGAATAAAACATCTCATTGCATTCCATGAATAAACCAACTGTTGACTGTGATAGGCCGAGTTAAACGGTTTATGAAATCGTAACAACAAATCCATATCCACAATTATGACAGTCAGATTACAAACCCCATAGAAAGCTCCAGGACAAGAAAATTCTGCAGCTGCACCTAAATGTTCAAGAAGGTTGTCTATACAGATGTGCTCATCCTCCATAGATGGCTTTGGCCCAATGTCAGAACAGCTTCCAGAGCGGAATATCGGCAGAAAAGGAGGATGCTCATCTGATGACGGCTTTACAGTAACTACTCCGATATCCAATTCCTAATTAGGGAGAGTAAACAAGATTATATCAGTTGCCAACCAAATTCTGCAGACCACTAAGCAAAACAATCAAATACAGGTACATTATCTAAAACTTTTCAGGAGCAGCAACTAAAAAAAAAAAGATGTCCTAACCAATTCAACGGCAGAAGACAACTGAGAGGAGCTCATGCAGTGTCTAGGAGGTTTTCCAATCCTCGGTTGCTTCAGGTTCATCGGAACTTCCCCCTTTTCGTCAGCTGTTACCTCCAAATCTCCATTTCCATAATTAGCTTCAAATGACGAAGGTGGACACGGGTGATTGGTCTCTGGAGCCATATTCTCCTCAAAACGTGAATTCACTCTCGAGGACGGGAAGTTAAAAACAGGTCTCTTCGCCTTAGGCAGATGAACAAATTGTGCAATTGCATTAGCAGAACCCCCAACCAAACTGGCATGAACCAGGTCTATCCGCGATATCAGCCTCTTCACAGCGACAATTCCTCGAATATATGGCCGACAAACCTGGGCAAGAGTAATGAATTCAGATACATATACTTTGAACCCAGAAAACCATCCAAGCTTCTTCCCTAAGCTTAACACCCATTCTAAAGAGACCTGAAAACCAGACTGGTACCTAAAGTTCCCAAGACTCACATCCTCACCAATCCAATGAAGCAAAAGACCACAACTCCAAACACAAAAGCAAGAGCAGTTAAACTCATATGCATAGATCACCATCAAGCAACCCTCAAGAGTAGTTAAGAACATACCCTCCCAAAGACTCGAAGCACACATGGAAACACGCATATGCTCGACAGTGGAAAGGTGATAAATTATGCGGGAGAGACGGAAAAACAAAAAGCAAGACAGACATACAATCCAGTAAGAAAGAAAAATGATTGGTGGGCACCCGCTAATTATGCTTGCCGTTCCTTTCTGGTAAGCCTAAGGCACGAATCCTACCCAAAATCTTTCAAAGATGCCTCTGAAAGGCCTCCCGTTCAACGAAGAAGTGAATATGATTCCCACCCCAAAAGCACCCAAGCGAGAGCACAAAACTTACAGAGCAAAAGTTCGAATCTTTCTGATCGACGAGGAAAACAAGAAGGTGTGCGCGAGCGTTGCGCGCTGCCTGGGTTCTTGAACCGGCGACTCTGGGGTCAATCCGGTTGTGGGTGGTGCTAGCACGGGACAGAGAGGACCCAGAAGCGACACGTGGCCGCGTCTTACTGGAGGACCCGATTGCTTGAAGGTGGCGGAGGATGTCGGAAGTCAGCAATTGCGGCGCGGTTACACCGGAAATTTCTGCTCTTGCTTTCGTTTCAACGCCGACAAATGCGGTGGCGGTTAGAGTAAGGGACCGAGACTAAGAGGCGGCTACCATGGTAGCATGATTTCATCCTATCAAACCGAATCAATCACATGTTAAAAATCGAATTTTTATACAATTCACGTGTCGAACTTATGGTTGTTCTGATTATTACACCATTTATTGACTTTGCTTATGTGATGTTTGTTTTGTTTATGAATGATTCGAAAAGTGATATACGTAGAGCTCATTTATATAATCAAATATAATCGATTTATCAGGTACTTTAATTATGCACTAACATGAATTAGACTTGATTGAAATGATGATGATATATCAAACGATGCAAGGAATGACAATATAAGTCTGTATAATTATTACAATGCATTATCACGAGGTGGAGCCTCGCCAATGGCCAGTGGGGGCGAGCTTCACCCAACCTCACCGGTCTCGCCTATGGTTGATCGTCGATCGGCTAGAGGTTGAAGAAGATGGGGAGGGAAAAAAAAAGAAAAAGAAAAGAAAAAATATTTAAAAAATTATTAAAAATTATCTACGTTAGCGTAGGCTGGGCAAATAGACTGAATTGACACAATTGCAAAAGGCTTATGACTTAATTGGCAAGAAAAAAGAGAATTTATTATTGAATTGACACAATTGTAATAGATTTATGACTTTTTTGGTAATTACCCCATAGTTCTTAAACAAAGTGGGATGAGATTAATGACAAGGTTAAGAAACCATCCTAATCCAATACTTCTTAACCAATTCTTCCTTTGTCTCATCTAATCTAATAGGGATAATGACATAAATAGTTCATAAACTTTGGTCCAATGTGGTCTCTAAACTTTCAATTTGACACAAATGATCCTTAAACTTTAGCTCAATATTCAATATGGTCCATAAACTTTCAATTTGACACAAATGGTCTTTAAATTTTTTGTATATGTTCAAACTAATCTCTAGATTATATGAAAATGTTCAATGTTGTCCCCAAACTTAAATTAATCAAAGGATCACATTGAACATTTTCATATAATTTAGGGATTAGTTTGAACATGTACCAAAAGTTCAAAAACTATTTGTGTCAAATTAAAAGTTTAGGAATCACATTAAACATTAAGCTAAAGTTTAAGGATTATTTGTGGCAAATTGAAAGTTCATAGATCACATTACATATTAGGCTAAAGTTTAAGGACCATTTATGTCATTTTCCCTATCTAGTACTATGATAGTATTTTGGTG
>BCNH02000007.1:2846923-2889349 GCA_001662345.2 Metrosideros polymorpha var. glaberrima | reverse complement strand
AAGTGGGATGAGATTAATGACAAGGTTAAGAAACCATCCTAATCCAATACTTCTTAACCAATTCTTCCTTTGTCTCATCTAATTTAGTAAGGATAATGACACAAATGGTTCATAAACTTTGGCCTAACGTACAATGTGATCCCTAAACTTTCAATTTGACACAAATGATCCTTGAACTTTAGCTCAATATTCAATATGGTCCCTAAACTTTCAATTTGACATAAATGGTTTCTAAACTTTTGGTATATGTTCAAACTAATTCCTAGATTATATGAAAATGTTCAATGTTGTCCCTAAACTTAAATTAATGAAAGGATTACATTGAACATTTTCATATAGTTTAGAGACTAGTTTAAACATGTACCAAAAGTTTAGAAACCATTTGTGTCAAATTGAAAGTTCATGGATCACATTAAACATTAAACTAAAGTTTAAGAATCATTTGTGACAAATTGAAAGTTCATGGACCACATTAAATATTAAGTTAAAGTTTAAGGATCATTTATGTCATTTTCTCAATCTAGTATTATGATAGTATTTTGGTGCTCCATAGAGGGCCTTATGGGGAGCTAACATGTGGCCCATTTGATGGATGCCGCCGTACTTCCTTTTTGAAATGATTGCCATGGATGATAATTTTCAAAACAATACATAAATATATTACCGATTTTCCTTTTATTTGTAATATTAACTCAAAAACAATAATAAAGAAACTTAGATAATCAAATAAATTTATATGTATATGATATTAACCAATAATCTCTTATCCTGTAATTAAAGATATATAAACATATATGTTTGCATTAGTTTCATCTTATTCAAATAGAATTATATAAGATAAAGATAATCTTGAAAATATGCATAGTAAATATATTTCAAGTCAGTCCAACTATAACTTCATGAAATGATAGGTTCATCGACGGATCGCATATTCTACAAAACTCCCCTAATTTATCTAATTCCAAAATAATTTATTATACTTCCTTTACGTCATGTCATGTTAAATTTGTTTTGCATTGTATGATATTAAACTCATTTACGTTCTTTATTTAATTTATCTATCTCCAAGATGATTTTGATTTGGTTTAGCTAAACTATGTGATGTTAAAATATGTTATGTACCTTTTTATGTTAAAATATGTTATGTACCTTTTTATGTTAAAATATGTTATGTAACTTTTTATAATTTATCTATCTCCAAGATGATTTTGATTTGGTTTAGCTAAATTATGTGATGTTAAAATATGTTATGTACCTTTTTATGATTAGTCTTGTTCCCATCTTGAAGAACGGATGTTCTAAATTTTATGAAGTAAATCTTGGAAAATGCAAGCCAATACACAATAAAATCTTTTTTCCCCTCTAAAAAATGAGAAGCTTTATTCGAAAAGAAAATCAACAGAAGACTATGTTTGCCGGACAAATCTTGAGGTCCTTTAGGAGAACCACACTATCCGTCCACCTACCCAGTAACCAATAATATATTATGATAAATTGGATAAATTAAATTTTTAGGTGGAAAATAATGAAATTACTTGTGTTCTGTCATTGATTGGATACACATAAGACGTGATCCTCCCGAAACACTGAGATCCCATCTGGGAAAATTGCCACCGGCTTTGTCAGCCGTTAGATCCAAGCATTTTCTGTACTGGCCACCCAATCTAAAGCTTATCAATGTCGAAAGCCATATTCGAGCATGGCGTATTTATCGTGTTCTAGCTCACAGTAGCATAGACTCGGCAGGTCTGTATTCAAATTATTTCAAGACAGGTTGATTTTACGATTTCCATAAAAAGATTTAATTAGGTTCGTAACTTGTTAAAAAGTTTGCCCCCAATGGTTCTTTGTATAGAAAAAGAAGAAGAAAAAAGACAGCAAAATCCTTCTAATTCTGAGAACTGCTTTATATATTTCCTTTCGAAGCTACTTAGCTCATGTCGTACACTCCTTTCCCAATTATCTCTTATACCCAAAAGTGGCCATGCAAGCCCTCATAAGACAACCGAGGAATAATTTATTGGTAATTCTTGAAATGGTATGGTCTGAAAAAATTGAAATGGGTTTGAGTGAATCTCGCGTGTCACTTCAAATTCGGCTTCCTTCTTCCCACGGTCGCTCCGTTCACTTAATTAGTTCAACCGACCGAAAAATAAAAAAAAAACCTTTGCCATGACTGTGGGTGCCAAAGGAAGGACTATGCCAAAGAATTGTAAAAAGCTCGGTAGAGTTTGCATGCATTGAACTTATAATAATGAAAATGAATGTCTGATCAAATTATGTAGACAATATTCATTAGTCCTAGAGAAAAATTGTGACATAAAGCGAGAGAATTACTTATCATTTGATATCAATAAAGAAGGAATCGCTGCAAAAAAGAAAAAAAAATCGGTCTAATTAATTTGGCTTAGCTCAGTACACATCCTTCCACCAGAATTAAAGCAGATGTCATAAGATATATAGATATTGCTATTCTTTTCCTTGGAAGAATATGGACAAGAGTTTTACTTAATAGAGTTTCATACTTTTTCATCAACTAATCACCACGTGCATATTTCTATAAATTTCCAATGCCTAAGAAATGCAGACCAACGATTAGTTCATCATTGGCAAGGCGCGAACTACAAAGTAACTCTTTTTGATATTAATCTATACAAGCGTCATATTTCAGAAACTAAAGGTCAGGCTACCACATGTGATGCAAACCGGCAATACAAAATCAGCTCCTGTTAAGATGAAGTAGGTCAGAATAATATGCCGGGAAGTTTCTTCTCATTACCAGGTAAAGGAGACAAGTTATTCATCTTTGCCTCCCAGGGTCATATCACGGACCAACCATGACAAATGATATGAAAAGTTAGCAGCCGATATCTTCCGAGAGGATTTCAGGTCAGACGGAAAAAACTCGATAATGACACTGCATGAAGAATGAAACTATCAGCAGAAGGAACATCCAAAGTTATTATATGAAATAGAAACATTTACAGTGAACGTGAATAGTTTCTTAAATGAGAATGTCCACATGACATTCTTAGGTATGTTCCAAGATAAAAGGGAAAGTTTTAGTTATAAAAAGATAGAAGATGCAATCAGACACTCAGTTCAATGCTTCTGAATTTCTTAGGACTTAGGAGGGATACTTATTTGGAAATTCGAAGTCAAATGGATATTACTTTAAGGGCCTGCAATGTTGTTACGTGACCTTAATAGGATTGTTTCTCTTTAGTCGAACTTCAATCCAATGGTCTTTGTAAATGATTTCTAAACAATTTGAAAATAAATGGCACAAGACATATTACCTCATTATGGTCCCAGAGGAGGTACAGCGGGATGTCACATCAACTGTCGATAGAGTCCCAACTTATATCAGAATAGGAAAATCAATAAGACAAAGCTATGTGAGCAACTATGGGTTCATCCAACATCATTCAAACCTCATAAAGAACTTTCAAGTTGGAAGCGGGGACATCTGTACTTGGTCCCCTAAAACGCCATCAGAAAAGCCTGACCTTTGGAGAGAATCTCCTCTAAGACGCTGTAAAGAAGTTGCTGCATATATCCCTATAAAATTCATCATTCGCATATCAGCTGTGGCCTCAAGGTGCATTATGATGACGTAAAATTCCATCAAGAAGGAATATGCCAGCAAAGTGTGAGGCAGTAGTTTGCAAACTAACAATGATACCAAATGCTGGTTTATTAACAGTAAGCTTCTTTGTATATTTTCATATTAGGATTGAGCTCAATTGAGCACTCCCATTTCCTCATGATCTTCACATTTATCTATCATTCTGACGTCTCCTAATGGGCATAAAGCAATATTACAAGGATAGAATACCTCCTTATTGCTATGAATGTAGAAGAAAGTTTAGACAGAGCAGATAATAACTGGATATATCTTCTCTGAAGAGCAGCTTTCACTAGTTGAAATTTCTGGAGGATCCCATAAATGGGAACCCGGAATGTAAAACTTTCTTTAGACTGACAAGATGTTAGCTCTGCACATTAAATAATCTAGTAAAAATACTAATGTTTAAAACCAACCTAGAGATCTAAGCAAGCTGTTATATGTCTCAAATGTATGTACTGTCTTAAAATCAAGAAGTAAAAAATGCTTCTCCAATTCCATTTACTAGATGAAACTTTCCCTCATAGTACGATGAATTAAAGTTGGAAGATGCACAAAGAATAAACTTTAACTAGATTTTTTGACAACCTAAAAGTTTTGGAAATCTTTTGACTGAAACTTCCTGCTTAATACACCAGATTTAACATATTATTTAAACTAAGAAAGTTGAGCCATGGTAAATGCTGAAAAGTGGGTTTTTTGCAACTTTATTCTCATATATTGGCCTTCATGCCCATTAGTCTCCCCTCTAGCATATGAATCAGCAGTGACCATTTAAGGTACACTGCACACTTACCATTTTTACAAGTAATTAGTATCAGTTTGGCAGTACAAACTAAGCAGTGGTTCCTCTCATGATAATTTTGTTTTATGTCGCTTCATTCTTAATCAAGAGTTTCCAAGCTTACCAAATCCTAGTATTAAGGCACAAATTAGAAACCCCAGAAGAGAAAAGTCCATTTGGTAAACAATCTCCATGATTATGATACATCCACCAGCTACCATCAGATGACGCGGAGAAGAAAAAACCATGTGCAATCTGCAAGTAGACAAATTATAAGAGTTGTCAACAAGGTAATCTTCATTAACGATCATCAGATTCTTTACATGACCCAAGAACTTGATAGACAAACTAGATCACGAGGAAGAATGCTCCTAATGACAGGCGTTTCCTTTTCTTCCCCTTAAATGAGTGACAGGCTTGAACTCAAATTATTTGGAGCCTAAAGACAAATTATAATAGTTGTCAACAAGGTAATCTTCATTAACGATCATCAGATTCTTTACGTGACTCAAGAACTTGATAGACAAACTAGCACGAGGAAGAATGCTCCTTATGACAGACGTTTCCTTTTCTTCCTCTTAAATGAGTGACAAGTTTGAACTTAAATTATTTGGAGCCTAAAAAAACTCAGAAGAGATTATCATTGAGCAGACCATATGTAGTCCTCTTAGTAAGTGCAAAGGCAGATGGTAAAAACATCAAAATGGTGAGAACATGAGATAAAATCATCTTGCAAGGCTTTTGCACTGGTGTAAGAGCCGCTATTACGTTGCTGATCAACAGTTTAACTGGTTGGAATAGTTGAACTTGCTGGTTGGTTATATAGATTTCACATGGTAGGTAGCCTATATAAAGTAATTATACCATGGACACAGATTATAGTCTAGCAAAGTGATCAGTTTGCACCCTCAAATGTTTGAGGCTGTGCTTCAAGACTCTTCAGCACAGGCCAGCAGTTATATCCTCAGGAGTGAAGCTTTATAATTGAAATTACTTATTACTGTGTAACTAAAGAGTTCCTTGCGCTGACTGTTAAATAATGTGCACTCGTTGCAAGAGGGTAGGAGGTTGAATCCTTGCCCCACCATTGTTCTTTAACGTTTGAAAGTACCCATATCTGGTCAAACAGCATCGACTGCCTTGCTAATTTGACTGGTTGAACCGGGTGAACACATTTGTCCATGCCAGGATTGATTATGAAAGAAAACCAAACAAGACCAGGTTCCTGTATCTAGTGCAACCAGTTGAACACAAGGTTATTAAAATTTGACTCTGCTTAGGATCGATGGGGATGTTTGATGGATTGAATGGTATGACCAGATTGAAAATCATAAGATCCTAAAAATTTCACAAAAGAAATAAACTAGAATTGTCATGTAAAATTCACCATGTTGTATGAGATCAAAACTCAAAAAAGCCAAAATTGTAAGAACAGGCGATACTCCATAACCTAAGAAATCAAATTATGCAAATTTCAATACTAAATACGCTAGATTTATATAACAACTGAATCAATAGGATCCTACTTATACTGCATGTTTTTCCCTGATTTAGAAAATCGTAGGATCCTACTATGTGAATGGTGATTCTTCTAGACATGGTTGAATAGGTCTGTCTGGTCAGGAGAACATTGATAAGAACAATTACATAACTTGAAATTTTGCAATTGCATCGCCCAATGTTGAGACTCATACAGGTCCAACTCTATGCCAATTTAGACTAAAAAATTGATTACTTTATGCCGAACTAGCAGATTGAGGAATGTGGCCTAAAATAATGAGCAGATATACGTTTTTAAAGACTTGTGAAAGGTTTTTTCATCTGTTATTCAGTCTGCTCTCCGAGAGCTTGTCTGCCACTTGTTAAGTTTCCAAAAAAATATGATCATGTTTTTTCCAAACACGATCATCAATTCATATACCATGAGAACTCACAGAATGTTAATCTCAAATGACCAAATTTTAATATAAGATACCTCTCCTCCGCAATATTGTCAATGTAAAAGATCAAGATAATCCCAAAAGTAATGGTGCTAAAAAAAGCCCATGTTGAAAATGGTAAATCCTTGCTACCAGCAGAATCTGATCCCTGAAAAATCCACCAATAAAGGGAAAGGAAGATGAGTACTCATAAAAACTAAAGCAATGAGAACAATTCATAAATGCTATAGGCAGCACCAACGTAACACTGTATAACTAACCAAAGAACTTACTATGATCATATCCCACATGGCCACAGGAAACAGAAAGCATGTTGCAGAAGCAACTGTTATCGCATGAAGTCTTCTTTTATATTGATGCTGACATGTGCAAGAACAAGAAGAACAATGGAATTAGATTTGAAGAAGTTATTTGCTAGTTTCTTATCTGGAAAAAAGCTTTTCTAGAATTGAATGAATTCCAAATTACAGAACTAATTCCAGACAAGTAAATGCCAAAACCTTGAGTGAGACACGTCGTGCAATCACTCTCCTCAATGCTGAGAGGATTCCAGCAAAGATTGGAAGTATCATTTCTTTCATACCCAGATTGTGTTCTGTCTGAACGTCAGTATCAGGGCTTTCTCCAAACTGTATTTTAAAGTTAAGTCTACATTCACATGCCAGAAGTATTTATCCAATTGAACAGGTGGACATAAAAAAATAGACGTGACAAATAAAGAACTGATATTTTGGCAGAATACGAGCAGAAATAATGCTGGCAAACCATAAGACTTATGAGCTTCATGCGTTAAATATGAAATACTACTGCATCAGTTACAGGATATTTATTGGAAAATATGAGGCCATAGCCCATCCTTGCGATAACAGGTAGAAAGATGCCAACATTGCTACCATCCCGCCGACCTGTAGAGGGAAGAAATATTCACTGATCGGAGGAAGAAAACATGAGTACAATATTGAGTGATCATTTTTGTCACTATCAAATGGCCAACCTATATAAGAATAGTGCAAGAATACTGCAAGGCGATTATACTAATAAATTTCACACTTGCCAATTAGTTTAGAAATGGACTTCAATGTATGCTGGATAGGTCTGTCTATCCTGCTAGAGAATAACTTATTAACATTCATTCTTCTCCTTTTCTTAATGCAGTGAATCACTATTGACCATCTTCTGGATTCACAAATATTGAAAAGAAAAGAAAAAGATATGAACTATGACTGGTCATTTGCATAAGCATTCCATTCGCAATTATAGATATAAGAGATATGCTCTACGACCTTCTCTAACATATATGGAATACGACTGCGCATTGTTTGTTTCACCATGGACTCGCTTACGTGGTGTTATCCCACTTGACGAGAATGGCGCAACAAACAAAGCCGTTTCCCTCAGGGCAAGTCAATTCTCACATCATTGTGCTCTATCTAGATCCTCTTAAAAGCTCCAAGCAATCAAGGAAATAGGGTTACCTTTTTCCAAACATGCTGTCTTTGTCCATAGAGTACAGCGGATAAGACCCCAAGAACAGCACCAGAATACTCCGCCAATAAAGCTCTATTTAAGTGAAAGAACAAAAGGTGTAAGTTGATGAATAATGTCTAAGCAAAGACAAAGTTAACATACAATCTACAAAGTAAACTATGTAAAAAGAATAGCACAAAATAGAAGATTGCGACTAGCAATGTGATTGCAGAAGTTCCTAACATTTTCTTAAATTCTAGACACGATTCCCAAAATAAAGGACCCTTCTTTAGGAAATGGTTTGAGCTTTTTCATTAACCACAGTGGCAGCAGCATTAGAGACACACAAAGCAAACTTGTCTACAGACAGAGACTTCTGGAGTACTGAACTTCCAAGCAATGTTAACGTTCTTTCATAAAATATGTCCAGTTTTTGTCAATTTACATCAATAGCAGTTCATTTTATAATTTGTCACTCTAAAACCAAGTTGCACAGATGAAGATCAATGCCAAAAATGAGTATCAATTCTTTTGCACACCGACCACTTCCGCCAACTGTGGACTGACTGCAGCAGTGCTAATTATTGGTGATCCAAAAAATAAATAGGAAAATTTTGAGTAAATAGTAATTGATAGACTCTGGAAACCTACCTAAGTGGTCCACATAATTTCAAGCCCTTTCCCCACAAAACAAAGTAGAAAGCTGTTATGGCACCATTTATCAAAGAAGGAACGACCTGAAACCCAAAGATCAGATAAAACATGTCAAAGGAACCAAACAAACAAAGGTTCGCATTATCTTTTGGCAAGAATGGATGGGGAGGCAAGCCTCATTGCTATACCTGAGTATTAGAGAGCGGTCTACCCTTCCAAGGCTTCTGCAGGAGTAAAAACAGGATTGTCGCAGGGACCAGACAACAGAAGATAAAGAGCACAACTGATGCTCCTGTCTGAGTCAAGTAACGGTACATTGAGTAGACCGACCATATTCGCAAAAAGTTGCCCAATATGTGAATTATCTGCAAGGGCATGTGCCTAAAGAAAGAACGCGACCGCTGATCATTAGTTTTTGCCGGCTTTATCGTACCACATATGTCGAGAAAAGAATCCAGGAGATGCCTATGCACTGGAAAAGTAAGCTTAGCTTACTCATAACAGTCAACCACCGCATGAGCAAATGCGAGCAGCGACATGCCTATCCAAAAAGGACGTGGTTATGCATCTACACGGCTGCACGAATTGCACCCAAGAGATGGGTAGCGAACAAAACAAGCACGCACATTGCGGCTGCATGAATCACATCCAATTTCACAATTTGCATCTCTACCCAATTCATGTAGTCATCCCCCAAGAAATAAAAAAGCTTAAAAGAACTTAAAACAAAAGCCATTCCTAATAGCTTTCAAACCTACATTTCAGCACAAGGGCAACCATTTGTCGCGACCTCGGAAACAGGAAACAGAGTCAACACAAGGCATCGATTACTTCACTCGGCAAACCAAGCAAGCATTTTCAGGACCTACCCAGCGAAGAAGCAAGAGAAGCGACGCGGAAAAGCATTGCTCCTCCGAGGCTTTACCTGAACTGGGTCGATCCTCGATCTTCAGAGGTTTGTTTCGGCGACATCATGTTCGCGGGAGGCCAACCAATCGATACAGCGGCAGAAGATCACGAGCCGATTTCACTGCACGATGCGGCGTCGAACGAGCTCAATCGCGGGCGAAATTCGAGAGCAAATGCGTGCTTCGACGCTTCAGTGTGCACCAAGCAAAAGCTTCGATTCGATCTCCCGATCGACAGCGCTAAGCGACGATGCAACTCTGTTCCGCGAGAGAGAGAGAGAAGTCCTTACTATTTTTTTTTTCTATTTAATTCACTTTTGGTCCCGAACTCTTATCAAATGTGTGATCGAGTCTCCAAAAATTTTTGATTTATGCATTTAGATCCTTTCGTCACCTGCAGCGAATTTTGCTGACGAGGCATAGCTAGGTCGTCGAAAAATTGGCCTTTACGCATTTGTTGGGATTGGGATAATATGATTGCCATAACTTTCATTACTTGAGGGAAATTTTTTTTTTTCGCTCACTTAAGTATCATATCAAAGTAAAATCAATCATTTAAGTGTCATTTTCTGCAAATCGTCCTATGTGAATTTTTTTGTTTAATTTTTTCATTCTGATGTGAATTTTTTATTATTTTTTAAAATGTTTTCTTCCAAGGTGGATTTTTTTATATTTTAATTTTTTTCAATTTTTTATTCCCATGTGGATTTTTAAAAAAAATACTAAAATTGTCCATGTTAGATTTTCTGGCATTCACGTCGGATTCCCGACGAAGCAAATTGCCCACTAAAGTGATCGAATTTTTTTTTTATGGCACTTAAGTGAGCGTCATACAAAAGTTATGATAAAAGTTATTAAAATATTTATTTTGAAGAATGTAATTCTAGCTATGACAAATGTTACACTCCTCAAATGAGAAGAACCGTTTTCTATTTTGAAAACTTATTTTGTGCCCGGTATCTCTTCGGTCAAATCTTATTCGTCTTTTGCTCAACTCTTGGTTAATTTCAGAAATTTTTGAAAATGGGGGCAAAATTTGTGATGTCAATAACAAGTACGTGTAACAAGGTACAAGACTCAACCTATTTCTAGCATTCGATTTGGGTGACGGTATAGGTATTAAAAGAATTGTTTTAATGAGCGGAACCATTTTCTATATTGATAACATGTTTTGTGCCTCGTGTCTCTTCGATCAAATCTTAGTCAGCTTTTGGTCAATTCTAGGCTAATTTCATAGTTTTTTTCGAAAATGGGGGCAAAATTTGTGATGTCAACAATAATGCGTATAAAAAGGTACAACATCAAACCTATTTCTAGCATTCGATCATATTGTTGATGCAATGTTCCTTTCTTTTAAAGACATAGAGGGTCTCTGATATTCATTAATTAATAAATGTGAATGTTTCTTGTACGGCGCTCTGGTATCGGTCTATGGATGGCTATGCTATAGTTTATCATCTATCTATATTCTACATGCACGTGTTTAACTTCGGCTCTACGCGACAGAGATTTACTCAACTATTCGATGTTAAAGATTGCTTCAGAGATAAGAACGACATGAGTGCCATAACTTTATTTTTTCCGCCCATTTAAGTGCCACGTTAGATTAAAATCAATCATTTGAGTGCCATTTTCAACAAATTGTCCTAAGTGAATTTTAATTTTCCATTCCGATGTGGATTTTTATTTTTTATAATTTTTTTATTCCAATGTGAAATTTTTTTAATTTTTTCTTCCGACGTGGATTTTTTTTTAAATACTAAATTTGTCCACGTCAGATTTTCTAGCGTCCACGTTAGATTTCCAGTGAGAAAAATAGCCGATGGCATTTAAGTGATAGATTTTCAAATTTGTGACACTTAAGTGAGTTAAAAAAAGTTATGGCACTCAAAGGAACGCCGTACGAAAGTTATGGCACTCCTACTATCATTTTCCTTGTATTTGTTAGTAATCTTTCTGTAAAAAGATTTCAAGATACGTATTTTTGATAAAATTTCTGCCCCCGCACATTTGTTGCACTCACGGGAAAGTACTCGTTCTTTTGAAATAGAACAAATTATATGCGTATAAAAAAAGTAAATCTATACTTGGGGTAAGAAAAATTCATTGTTTAATTCATCATATAGCATTTAACTATTATTCTTGTCTGGGTTTTATCTTTATTTTTTTGAGTGTTTTTTAATAACCCATATTACACTTTTAAATATTCTGATTCTATGAATAGGATAACTGAGTCTATTGTGTCGTGCATAGACAGATTAATTTTGGAAAAATTGTCAAAAAAGTCATAAACCTATTGCACTTTTGCCGATTTAGTCCTAAACCTTTCAATTTTGCCGATTTAGTCCTAAACCTTTTTATAATTTTCCGATTCAGTCCTTCTGGCGAATTGAGCTCGGAAAATGCTTACTTGGACACCCAGTCAGCGTCGGCCGTCCTACGTGGCTGGACTGGCGCTGACGTGGACGTCGAAACCTTTTTTTTTTTTGGTTTCTAGGCAATTTGCCCCAAATCAAAATGCAGCTCATCTTAGCCCTAAATCAGAACACCACCTTGCTCGCCCAACTCCACCAACTACATCAATTTTCCCCAAATCAGAACACCATAGCTTGCTTGATGTCGCTCCGGCATAGGCCAATGACGACCGATGGTGCTAGACCACTGTCGACCACGGCCGACGACTCTCAACGAAGTTCGGGAGGAATCGAGGGATTTTCGTAAGCAACTCGTGAGGGAGGAGGACGAGGACGAGGATGAGCTCGAGAGGAACTTCGGCGAGCAACTCGTCTGACGACACTCAACGACGGCCGACAACACTCGACGATGTTCGTGAGCAACAGAGGGATTTTCGGGAGCAGCTTGTGAAGGAGGAGGAAGACGAGTTGGGGAGGAAGGAGGACGAGCTTGGGAGGGACTTCCGTGAGCAGCTTGTCTGATGACCATCGACGACACTCGACGATGTTCGGGAGCAACCGAGGGATTTCTGCGAGCAACTCGTGAGCAACTCATCCGACAACGCTCGACGATGGCCGACGGCGCTTGACAACGGCCGACCATGCTCGACGAGACTCAATTCGATGGAGGAGGACGAGCCACGGTCGCGCAGTTCATCGAGACCCATCAAGGTCTACGGGTTTGTTGTCTTTTTTTTTTTTCTTTCTTTTTTCTCTCATGTTGATTTGTGCCCGGCTTGCGTGCTTCGTGTGTTCTAGATCACACCAGATCTCAACGCCATTCACTGAAGTTCGATTTCGCGACTAATCGAGGCAATTTGGAGGGCAATTAGTTCACTTGAAGGTTCTGCTTGAAGATATTGGTTTTGAGATTCATAATGTGGTTCGCCTTTTGCGTAGATTGTGGGGCTGTTTCGGAGTTTGACTTGATTTTCCTTGCGGTTTAGGTCGCAAAGATGATGTTGAGAGGTCTTCTTAGTGATAAGAAGGGTTCTTCGATGCTCTAGACATTGAGATAGAAGTCTGTATTTTTAATTAACATATGCCTCTTCATATATTGCTACTATCAACATTCAGCAAGCAAGGGTGCACATGCGTTATTTGTGCTACATATTGGCATTTTCTATCTGTTGCTTTTAGATATGATGAAGGATTATTTGAGACACACTGTATGCTCTTATTATGTATTGTCCTACTAGATTGCTGCCTTTTGCTTGGCTGTAAATAGATACTTGTCAACTACTTCGCATATCCTGCTTTCATTTTCTGTTCATGTGAGTGGTAAAACTGGACAATTGGTTAGATAAAATGAATCCTTCTTTGTATGCGTGTGAGGGAATCCAGAAGGTGAGGATCCATTGTTATTTGATGTTTCGGATAGGCCTCTACATAAAAAAAATGTTTTTAGGTTCTGGTCATGTCTAAACTCATAGAACGTGTCCCTTTGGATTCTCTTTAATCTTATGCTATCCTTACTTTTTCCCTTGCAGATGGCACAATCGATGACCTCCAATCGACAACAATACATGCGTGTTTTGCTATTGTGGTCTCAAATCTCCTTTACGAATAGCAAGGACGAAGGAAAATCGGGGAAGACGATACCATGGCTGCCCAAGATACAACCACAATAGCAAAGGGGAAAGTTGCAGTTTTTTTATTTGGGTTGACGGGAAATTTAGTCAATCAGTCAGGAGTGTGTCAACAAGGAGTATGTCCAAAAGTTTTCATTGGAGTAATGTCGAAGAAGAACCAATGTTGACCCATAATAAGGATGATGGTTGTTCAATAGATGTTGAAGTCAAAGCTCTCAAGGCACAAATGAAACAAGATTTGGCAAACCTGAAGAAAGGAAAATTCCAAATTGAAGATAATTGTGGTTGTGTTGTTGTTGTTTATAGTAATAACACATTGTATGAGTTTGCCATAGAGTGCGTTATCTCGAAACGTAGTTTGTATTCGTTGAGATGTGCTTTCTGTTTGTGAGATGAATGAAGTGAAGTTTGTTTGCAATATGAAAAGCACACATGTTTGTGGCAATGTTCTTATGATATGGAAAGAAAAGTTGTCATTCGCAATCCAATGGAATGGTTCTGTGAAAGCATCATATTTTATAAATTTCATACTTTTCTTACCCTTGAAAGTAAAGAAAGGCTATTTGTCGTCCAATGCATACATTATTGCAAAATCTGCTATAGCTTGAAACAAAAGTAAGTGTAGGATATTGGCCAACATCCTATCATCCATGACAAGCATGCGAAAGAAGTAACTACTTGAGAATGTCACTTTCCCTGATTAGTCTAATGCACCATAAGGTGCAAGAACTTCAATCCCTTCCCTTTTTTTCCCTCTATCATCTTCTCCTTGAATATAGCTCCCAAATTTTAGAAAATGCTGCCCAGTAGGTTGGTTTTGTCAACTGCAGGCATCATATAAAAGATATTCCTTGATACTCTACTTGTCTATCTTCAGAAGTTGTTACGTAATATTCATTGGCAAGATTTTGGTATAGAACCTAGGGAAAGGATGCTGAAATTAAAGGATGGACCTTTTAAATATGGTGAGCTTGCAAGGATAATGAGGAACTTTAGAACGGTTCTGGTTGAAGAAGGATTTGGAAATGTATATTTTGGCACACTAGAGGATGGCGTCGAAATTACTGTGAAGGTTTTCTTTTGTTTTTCAATAAGAGGGTCTAGGGAATTTCAAGTCAAGGTTAGATAGAAGTAGAACAAGGCAAATGAATGTTTATTTAGAAAGTTGGTCCCAAAACACTGTCAGAATAAATAATGGGAAAACATACTTATGGTATTGGGGGCAAAAAACTTAAGGTCTGTTCACCATGAAAACTTGATTCCTCTGCTTGGATATTCTGATGGCACCAAAACCAAGGTGCTAATATATGAACTCATGGATGGTGGAAATCTGCAACAAAACTTGTTAGCTATTCCTCCGAGCCAAAGAATTCTAGGTTTGGATTATCTTCATCATGATTGCCATCCACCCATCATCCATGGAGACTTGAGTGCTGCAAATATCTAGTTGAATGAGAAATGCAAGCTAAAATAGCTAACTTTGGCATCTCAGCTTTTGAACCTCGAGCTCTTGATTCTTAGCCAACTTGTCCTCTGGACACTCCAAGCTACTTTGACTATGAGTAATGGCTAAAACTCAATCTTGTCCAATCTCTTTATGCACAAAATCGGACATTCCCTAACATTTCTTGTGTCAATTCTCATTTATCAATATCTATCCCTTCTTCACTTGGATACACATGAAACTATTGGTGAAACAATGTTTATAGGTCTTATCTTTTCCACTTTTTAAGTGGTTACAATTTGGACATGACAAAAAAAGAAAATCTCAAAAAGGATAAATGACTCAAAAGAGACTTAAAGAGAAGCCTTATCATGACCTAGAAATTTTCTTCTCATACATATTCTCATGTCTTTTGTGGGTATTATCCGTATTCAAGGTTAGACAGGAAAAATGATGTTTATAGTTTTGAAATCATACTCTTTGAGCTAATTACAGGACATCCAGTAGTAACTAGAGGTGCAGTGCGCAACGTGTTTTTACTTCAGTGGATGACTCCTATAGTTGAAACTAAAGAAATACAGATGATTATGAATCCAAGTTTACAAGGAAAGTTCAACATTGGCTTGGCTTGGAAAGTGGTAGAGATTGCAGAGTCTTGTACACCATTGACAACCTGGTGTATGACAGCCATCCTGGCCCTACCCTCTAATGAAGATATGAAAACAACAAGTATAGACTTCACTTGTTAAAAAGCCAATTCAATGACTTCAGCCTAGTTACAATAAAAGCATTCCACTGTTTCCATAAGAAAATGGCACACTTTTTTGGTACGAAACAGTTCTCAGTTTGCAATGTTGGAACAATATAATTTGATTGAACAAGCTCCAAGGGATGGATAGAAACAAGGGACAGAGTCACACAACCTGATAATACTTTGACAATAAACCAATTCAAACCTCAAAAAGGTAGCCATGAGATTATAAATTTGGAAATTCCTACATGGAAATCCTATGACATACTAGTATAATTACATGAGAGGTAATATGCTACTTGGAAACTAATTTCCTGCAAAAAAACTACTCGTCAAAATCTGCTGCGGTGGTAGTAGAAACAGAATGATCATAGTCTGCATTATGCAACCCGATAACACTTTGATGTTGCATATCTTGTAATGTCTATTCCATCATCGAGCTAAAAAACACAGTCACAACTCTACTTCCTACCACTTTTTGTAGGTTGAAGTTGCTTCCTCTCAATATTTTTCTTCTTTATCGATGCACCTATTGCTTTAATTGGAAGTTCAATTGCAATTGCTTATGATGTTGATTCAACCTGGCGTTATTAGATTTCTTAGTTAACAAAAATTTTGTTAGTAAATTTGAATCTAATAGAACAATACTCACAGTCCCATGAACAAGAGTCATAGGAGCAGCACTAGCAATTGGTGTAGAACCAACACTGCCACTTGCACCTTCGCCTTTATGTCTCTGAACCTAGAAAGAATAATGTTCATTTAAAGTTTTTTCCATGAAGCAAGCATGACACAATGGAAATAGAAGTACTTACCGGATGTTTTTGCCTTGAGAATTGTGTTTGTGAAGCCGTA
Organism: Metrosideros polymorpha var. glaberrima; assembly: GCA_001662345.2. Taxonomy (NCBI): domain Eukaryota; kingdom Viridiplantae; phylum Streptophyta; class Magnoliopsida; order Myrtales; family Myrtaceae; genus Metrosideros; species Metrosideros polymorpha. The sequence goes on along the minus strand of BCNH02000007.1, from coordinate 2,872,873 downwards.
GACCTAACCTTCTTAAGAGGACATGTCAAACTATTGTATCCCATCTTCTTGCAAGTTCGACAGGTCATCTTCATTCCTCTTCTTGACATTCTAGCTCCACTTGCTACCTCACCTTCCTCCCTTAATCTTTTATGTTTACGTTTACCGGGCTTAACCTTGGCTGGAAGCAGTTTAGGTGCCTCATTGTTAGTTTTTTTCCAAAATATCTCTCCTCGAATTGGCATAATCATGTTTTGATATGCAACTAAGAACTTCTCTTTCTTGTAACACTCATCCACATAATCATATGCATCAACCTTCCTATCTATCAAAGCAGAAATGGCATGGGGACAAAGCTGCCACCTCATGCAAGTACAATCTCTCTTCAACAAATCAACCACGTACTTCACACCCTCATCCAGCATCTCATATCCATCATCACCATTCCATACCACGCGACAATAAGTCGCACTACGTCTATTGTCTTCCAACTTTTTTACAATTCTTGAACCACAATCCCTCCTCCATCGAGCACATGCATCCCTTTGTCGATGCAGCCTTGTCATTATCATAATCCTCACCTCCTCCAACATACTATAGATGGACTTACACTTGGCATTTATGGTTGTTCCGTTGAATGCCTCACATAAATTGTTACAAATTATGTCACATTTGACCTCAGTGGTGAAAAAAGCCTTGAACCAATGCTTTGGCTCTATTTAAACCAAGTTATGATACGCGGCAGAATTGATTTTTTTCAATGCTTAAGCATGTTGATCATACTCTACCTTAGTACTGCTCTTAGCACACTGCCAAAACAATCTTTGCATTTGTATCCCCTTATACTTCTTGCCCCAATTAGCATAGATATGTCTAGCACACATTCTATGCTCGGCTTTAGGCAACAAATCAGTCACAGCTTGTATAAGGCCCTACAAAATATGATTCGAATGAATAAAACATAGTATAAGTGTGATCATTTAATAGGCATAACAATTAAAACAGAAATAAAGAACTTACCTTTTGCTTGTCACTGATTATGACCCAACCTTGTCCATATGTGCTTCTTATATTGAGGTCAAACATCAAGTTGTTCAAGAACCAAGTCCATGTGTCTCCATTCTCAACTTTGACAACTGCCCATGCAATTGGGAACATTTGATCGTTTGCGTCCCTTCTAATGACACATAAGATCTCCCCTTTACAAATTCCCTTTAAGAAGCAACCATCTAACCCAACAACTTTCCTACACCCTTCCAGAAAGCATTTTTGCATGCAGCAAAATAGATATACATTCTGTCAAACATTGTCTTTGACTGTATGTCATGCTTTTCAACTTTCAATGTAACAAAACTCTTAGGATTTGTCACCCTAAGCTCCTCCACATAATTTCACAACTTCGCATATTCATTTTTATAGTTTCCCATCAAAACTTCAAAGGCAAGCAGCTTAGCCTTAGTACATTGATTCATACTTACATTAAAGCCCAATTGATCCTTGATAAGCTCCTTGAAAGCAGCAGTTTTCATAGTTGGCATTACTCTAATTGTATCAACATAGTGATTTGCCAACCAATAACTAGTGACCCTCTTATTCTTAAAGGTAATGCTATATGTATGTTCTTCGTGGTAGGTCTTCACATGGAATGATCTACTTCTAACATCAAAAGATGCAGAAATCGTTCAAGAACAATCTTCATCAGCACATTTAGCTCTCACAAATTTCTTTTCATTCTTGATAAATTTTATCTCTCTATGCTTGGCTACAGAATACTTTTTGAGAGCATTTTTAAATTGTCTATCATCATCAAACTTCATAGATGTAGCAAAAACAGGCACTGCACAGTTAGGATCGTAACTTAGAAACCTACTTTTCCTTCTTGTCACATCGACATCTTCTTGCTCTACATCAGAATCCAAACTCTCATCTCCATCTATTTCATTATAGTCTGTTTGGTAACCAGCTTCAGCAATAATCATATCAGATTGTTGGGAATTAGATGATTCTCTTATAAATTGTTGGGATGGTATAACTCTTGCAAGTGGTTTTGCTATAATCCCACCCTTTGTGGCCCTCTTATGGAATTCCCTAATGTTCTTCCGTCCTTTTACAAGGTCCTCATCGTCCGTATTCTCATCATTAGTAAAAAACTTTGCATTGACTAGGAAGTCTGAGTGTTCATTATCTAAATTAGTTTCCTCACCCTCACCAATGCCATCATCCTGACTAATGCTCTCACACTGACTAGCACCCTCACCAATGCCCTCATCTTGACCAATGCCTTCACCCTGACTAGCACCCTCGCCAATGCCCTCACCTACCTCATCGTCAAAATATTCTCCATATACCTCAACACACCCCCGATGCAAATGATGGGAAAGTAGATCGATAACAGTTCTATCATCAAATATGAATTTCAAACCATCTTCCAGACACTTCTCAGGATACTTAAAATAAATTTTTTCAAATTTACCATTTAACCCATCCTTGATTTCTGTGATTAACTTTTTGTAACTCGTTGAGTTGATATCTACGTATACTAGATCCATCTTCCCCTCAACATACTCAAGCATTGGGTGTCGAACCAATTTTCCACCATGGAAAAGGCAAACCAATCCTGACTTGCCGCTCATATTGACCCTATACAAAAAGACAACTATATTAATGGAGGGTCAGCATAATGACACATGTGAAGACAATTTGTCACAAACATTTAGTATAAATAGTATAATTAAAGACTCTTTTACAACCAAATATTAATTAAACACTCAGATTGGTATGGGCTATATGCTTAGTTTCCTCCTTACTCTACAATGTCAAGTCGTGCTAATGTGAAATATTATACTGTTATTAAGCATATTGAAAAACTTGTCTTTTTTTTTTTTATAGCAAAAACTTAAGTGTCTTAAATTCTGTCCATATGTCTCATTATATGATTTGCCAATGTCTACTTTCATATCATGCAAAAAATTTGGTGGGAGGTATTCACTTATGGGGCCACCATCTTTATGGCTACTTTCTTTCTAAGACAACCTTGATCAGGTGAAGTTCTTGAATCAAGCGTTAATGGAAAACGTGAACACTTCAAATGACATTGATCTAATAAGGTAAAGTTCAACATTGAATGATGTTACTATTGACCTCACTTTCTCATACAGACATGCATTCTAACATCACTTAGGCATTTTGTCGAACGGGATGAATATTACTCAAGATCTTGAGCTCTACTTGTGTATACAAGAGCTGAAATAGATTGCATTGCAAAGTGGGAGAGTCCAAAAGGAAGCATACCTTTAGTTGTGATGGGTGATTCGGGTCTCTGCGTCGAATTGGGTCTCCATGAACTGCGCGACCGTGGCTCGTCCTCGTCCTCCTCCGTTGAATTGGGTCTCGTCGAGCGTTGTCAGCCATCATCGAGCGTTGTCGGATGAGCTACTCACGGAAGTGCCTCCCAAGCTCGTCCACGTACTCCTCCCTCCTAAGCTCGTCGTCCTCCTCCTCCCTCATGAGCTACTCGTGGAAATCCCTCTGTTGCTCCCGAACATCGTCGAGTGTCGTCAAGGGTTGTCGGACGAGCTACTCACGGAAGTCCCTCCCGAGCTCATCCTCGTCCTCCTTCCTCCCCAGCTCGTCTTCCTCCTCCTCCTTCACGAGCTGCTCATGAAAATCCCTCGGTTGCTCCCGAACATCGTTGAGCGTAGTTGGCCGTCATTGAGTGTCATCAGACAAGCTGCTCGTGGAAGTTCCTCTCGAGCTTGTCCTCGTCCTCATCTTCCTCCCTCACGAGCTACTTACGAAAATCCCTCGATTCCTCCCGAACTTTGTCGAGAGTCGTCGGTCGTGGTCGGCGATGGTCCAGCACCATCGGTCGTCGGCGACGGCAGTCCAGCACCATCGACCGTCGTCGGCCTGTGCCGGAGCGACGTCGAGCAGGCTACAGTGTTTTGATTTGGGGAAAATTGATGTAGTTGGTGGAGTTGGGCGAGCAAGGTGGTGTTCTGATTTAGGGCTAAAGTGAGCTGCATTTTGATTTAAGGCAAATTGCCTAGAAATCGAATAAAAAAAAAAAAGGTTCCGACATCGACATCAACGCCAATCCAGTCACGTAGGACGGCCGGCGCTGACTGGGTGTCCAAGTAAGCATTTTTCAGGCTCAATTCGCCAAAAGGACTGAATCAAAAAATTATAAAAAGGTTTAAGACTAAATCGGTAAAATTGAAAGGTTTAGGACTAAATTGGCAAAAGTGCAATAGGTTTAGGACTTTTTTGACAATTTTTCTAATTAATTTTAGTATGTACATAAGACTCAAGAAATACACCTTTTAAGACAGACGTTTATAATATTTCTCTCTTAATATATGCTACTGCGTCGTGCATGGACCGGCGGCAGGTCTCTCTCTCTCGGAGGCTCTGCTTAATCTTGTATTTCGTCTTGCTCGTGAGTCTAGGTGTAATAAATTTCATACTCGATTTTGCTAGGGGAGGATGGATGATTGAGTCGCATTTCATTAATTCGGGGCATGGATTAGCTTCGTTATGCTTATGTGTGCCTTCTCATACGAAGATTTTAGTGATATGTTCACGATAAGTCCTAAAACTTATAAAGAAAGTACATTTGAGTCCTAAAACTTGCAAAAAGTCCAAACAGGTCCTAAAACTTGTCACAAAAGTGCATTCGAGTCCTAAAACTTTCAAAAAGTCAAATCAAATCCTAAAACTTGTCATATTGATCAAATGAAGTTCTTTTTTAAAGTTGCATTTTTTGAAAGTTTTAGGATTTTTTTGAACTTTTTATAAGTTTTAGGAGTCAAACGTACTTTTCTTACGAGTTTTAGGACTTATTGTGAATATATACCAAGGTTTTAATATAAGAGAGAGAGAGAGATAAGAGGGTTAGGTTTCAGTCTCTCCTTTTCTTTTTTCTTCCATCCTCTTCTTTTTCTTTTTTCTTCATGTGGTCAAAGGAAAAGAGAAAATTCTTTTTGGTTGTCTTTAATAGTTTCTCTGCTTTACTGTGATCCTCTGAGATTTTCGCTAGTTTCTTTGCAGCTTTCCTTACAAGGGCCTGCGCCCATTCTGGGCACAATCTTCTTGGCCAAATACTACATAATATTATAATTTCCTTAGAAATCGATTTCTTGAAAAATGAAGTTGACGGCTGGAATTAATGACTTCATTTTTCGGATTAAGGTGGAAAAAGTATTGCATTCTGTACATGACCGAAACAAAGGATTCGAATTCCATGTCTAGATCATTTCCCGACTTGTACCTCATATCTTTCCTTGCTCGAGAGATTAATGAGCTAATTCGTGATTCGTGATGATTTTGTTAAATGGATGATGGAATTTTTTGATTTGTAAAAGAGAAAAAAAAATGTATGATAAAAAATTCAAGCCCGTCTATGGTTATCGAGTCTTTTATTTGTTGTTTTCGGGAAAAGGCCCCTTCGATGTCCATCGTAAAGTTTTGTCATAATAAATTTATCGTGGGAATTACATTTTCTATTTTGTTATTATTGAATTTCTAGTTATATATGAAAGGAAACTACCTAATTGGATGCTGTTCTAGCTACATATGAAAAGAAAGAAAAGAAAAAAGGACAATAAGATTATCAAATGAACGGACACGATCGGTTGGGCATATTTAACGGCCAAAAACTCAAAACCCATTAGATTAAGCTCGAACCTCTCTCAAATTAAAATCACTTTGTCATTTCCACTTTCCCAAACAAAAGCAAACTCATGGCATCTCCTCTCACAAATCTTCTCCTAGCCTCCAAACAAAGCAGGGATCGCCGTACCGAGTCCATCCTCGCGACAGCAGGGTTCGCGAGGTCCGAGAATAGGTCCACGGTCAGAATGCGATTTCAATTGACGATGCGGAGTTTGATCGAAGGTTTATTGTGCTGTAGTAGCGTTCAACGTTCTCAGCAAGAAGATATCCATCCATTCCCTGGAGGAGATCGAAGTTTTGAAGGCGGTACTGGTTGAATATCCAAAGTCCTATAAGCTCATTAAACACATTGTCAGCAGCACTATCGACACACAAAGCTAAGGTGTGGAAAAGTTGCCCTTTAGACCTATGTTAGTAATCCTTTCGTAAAAGATTTATGCAATCGGATCCTTGAGTCACCTGCTGCGAATTTTGCAGATGAGGCATAGCTAGGTTTGTCGAAAAATTGCCCTTTAAACCAATGTTAGTAATCTTTTCGTAAAAGATTTCCATATACATATTTTTTTATATAGTATAGTCACTTATCACGAGAGTCATTCTTTTGACTGTCACAGAGATATTAAAAGATATAAAGATTTCCATGATAGATTTCAACCTATCACGGAAAAGCATTCAACGAACTACGTATGTACGAAAGACAAGTAAATCTATACTTGGCTAAATATATTTCGGAGTGACGGTCAGCTCACGTCCACATATTGAAGATTGAGGAAACCAGTCACATCTTCAACCGGCTTCCTCAAAACAATACGTTTCTTTTTGTTTTTTTAGACTTCTCTTTGTTTTTATTGTGACCAGCGTACTCATCTTTTTTCTTTTTTTGAACCTATTGATATATGAAGAAACAAATCAAAGAAATAACATTTAAATAATAAAAAATATATAAAGAACTTACTTGCAACTTTTAAAATAGTGGATATTATTCTCTGGCCAAAGAAAAATTATGTAGATATTGTTCCCAAATAATAAAAAAATTTAATAACTAAAAAAAATAGGAATGTAATTATCTTGAAACGTTGACTTTGCAACTAATAACAAATTCAAATCAAATTGCTCAACAATGAATACCTCTTACTTTCTTGCAATAAAAAAATAGAGATTAACGAACATTTCTCCACAGTTATATCTTATTCCATTACAAAATCGTACAATAATCAGAAGTTCAAAGTGTAGAAGATAATTACATTCCTAATTTTTGAGTTATTAAGGTTTTTTTTTTCTATTTGGGAATAAATATCCACATAATATATTTTTCTTCGGCCGGAGAATAATATCCACTATTTTAAAAATTGCAAGTAAGTTCTTCATATATTTCTTATTGTTTGAATGTTATCGCTTTGATTTATTTCTTCATATATCAAGAGGCTCAAAAAAAGAAGAAGAAGAGAAAATCACGCTTCTCTTTTTCGAAACCAAAACTAAAGCCATGGCCAATACCGATCCTGCTCCCACCGTCTTACAACACCTTTCCGCAGCCTCCGATCTCCGGAGGCTCCGAATCACGGAGTGGCGCCAAGCGTATTTTGGTACATTCCGAACGGCCCAAAGGTACACGGAATGCGATTTTAATTGGAATGCGATTTTTATTTAATTCCGATTTTTTTTCTTTTGCGTTCGTCAGAGAGCTTCAACAAGAGGATGTAGCCCATCAGGTTGCTGAGATTGCTTACTTCGCATACGCAAGTGGAGTCCTTGAAAGAGACGTACTATCTGTACACAACATGGACGAAGTGCAATCTCTGATAGAACTATTGAAAGAGACAACCACGCCTCATCGGATCCGAAGGGTGGTGGTTTATGGCCCCGTCCCGCAGGAAAGTGTCCTAGAAATGAGGGGGGCTCTCCAGGCTGAAGGCTTCATCCTGGGGGAGGGTACAGTGGTTCTCGGCTGCTCTTTTGTTTTTTGCCTTCTTTTTTTCTTCTCTCTTTCACTTTTCATCTATTTGCAGGAACACCTTCACCCTTCCTGCCAAGTTTCTGCCAGGCTCAGAATGCGCAGCAGGCTCAGAATGTGTAGCAGCAGCCATAGGAGAAAAAAGCTGAGAAGAAAATGGCTTTATTTCAATCTGAGAGAGAAGAAAACAGCAGAATGTGACCAAATTTGGAGGTATGTTCCAAATGAAGAATTTGAGTTTTGTTCACACTGATAGCTGCTGGACACTCTACTCTTATTTCTGAGTTAGTTAGTATGCTTTTCATGCCTAAATACAACTCTAACTAGACTTAGGGTGCGTTTGGAAAAAGCTTTGGGAAGGGACTTTGGGCTCTCAAAGCTCCTTGGGCCAAGTATTGGGTGTTTGTTAAAAAAATTTCTCCCACCTTGGCCAAATGCCAAGGGCTTAATGTGGGTTTGATTCAGCATTTGAAAAGAGCTTTCAGCCTGAATGCTCATTTGCGAAATGCTGAACTGTTTGGCAAGTTTTTTTTTCAAAGGAGCATTCGGCCAAATGCTGGCCTTGGAAAGGCTGAAATGCTAAATGCTGGTCCCTCCCACATTCAGCATTTCAGCCTTCTCAAGGCTAGCATTTGGTTGAATGCTCCCTTGAAAAAAAATTACCAAACAGTTCAGCATTTCATAAATGAGCATTCAGGCTGAAAACTCCTTCCAAATGCTGAACCAAACCCACCCTTAGAATGCAGAATGCCCAAGACAGGTTGAAGGCTGCCTTGGGCATTTGAGCATTTTCGGAATGCTCAAAGAGGGGCTTAAGTGAATTTTTTATCTTCCCAAAATATCCTCACTTTTTTTTTTCTTTTCCAATCTTGCCCTTGCTTCACTGTTCATTGTCTTCTCTTGCAGGTGGTGCTGCTACGAGGGGCACCGACCGGCCGGCTCGTCGCTGCCAGCGTCGCGGGCCTCGTCGCCGGACCTCAGGCGAGGCAGCCTGAGGCCACACGACCTCAAGCTCGGCCTGGGGTCGCTCGACCCAGGCCAGCCACCTAAGGTCGCGCGACCCAGGCGGCCGTTGGCCTGGGTCGAGCGATCCCAGGCGAGGCGGCCTGAGGCCGCGCGATCTCAGGCTTGGCCTGGGATCGCTTGACCCAGGCTGGCCGCCTGAGGTCGCGCGGCCTCAAGCCGCCTTGCCTGGGGTCACTCGACCCAGGCCAACGGTTACTTGGGTCGCGCAACCTCAAGCTCGGCCTGGGTCGCGAGACCCAAGCGGCCGTCGGCCTGAGGTCGCGCGACCCAGGCGGCCGTTGGCCTGGGTTGAGCGACCCCAGGCCGACGGCCGCCTGGGTCTCGCAACCCAGGCCTCGCCTGAGGTCGCACGGCCTCAGGCCGCCTCGCCGGAGGTCGCGCAACCTCAGGCCACCTCGCTTGAGGTCCGGCGACCTTAGGCGAGGCTGGTGGTGGCTCGTCGACGAGCCTCTCCGGTGATAATTTTTGACTTAAAAAAAAAAATCTTCCTAAAAGGATTTTGTAAAGTGTAATTTTTTCAAACACCATTTAACTAAAGTTGTATTTAAAGTATGATTTTACCAAACACTATTTGCATTTCGGAAAACCCCTTTAACCCAAAAGTATTTGCATTTTCCCAAAAGACTTTCCCCAAAATGCTTTCCAAATGCAGCCTTAGAAGGGTGTTGTGCTCATTAGCATTTTCCGAGGAAAAATATTCAAAGTAAAGACTTTTTACTAGTTGCTTCCACATTGTAGGGATATATCTCCTTAAAATTCCTGTGGTCTATAGTATGGGTGAATTCTGGGTGGCGTAAATGGGTGATTGTTGTAGGTGATTGCTTGCCATTGTTCTCAATGTGTGGCATATATCATCAACAAAATGAGCCAAAAAGAAAAGCAGCAAAAGAACTCATCGAGCCTCAGTTCAGCTGTCGTGTTCGACAATCACAACAGAATTGCGCAAAGGCAGATAATCAACAACGAGCTAAGGAAGAAATGAACACGAGAGACAGAGATGTCGCGCCTCTTAAAAACCCGGAAACAAAAGACCGCACAAAGTGCGAAATCCTCAAATCTAAGAGTAAACAAACCAAAGTCGTCGATGCTGCGAACGAATGCGAACACGACCGAAGACAGCCTGAACAACTGCAGCTCCGAGAAGTAGGGCGAGAGGACATCGCGGGAAGCACAAATTAAGCAGCTCATGCTCGCTCATCCAAGCGAGAGAGAGAGAGAGAGAGAGAGAGAGAGTGAGAGAGAGAAAGCGAGAGAACGAGCGAGAGAGGAGTCCATACGACAGCGGTGCAGTCACGACAAGAAGCTGAAAGTCCCCCACGAAGAAGACGCGATCACGCACTGAATCTCGAAGCACGAAGCAACAGCGGAGGGAAGATGGATTTGGAGGGAGAATTCGGATGAGTAGCAGAACCACGTGTATTTGAGAACAAACTGATTGCTATATCATTCTTGCAACTTACCTAGAATTCAAAGGGTCTACTCGCACATTACTTAGTTCTCGCAAACAAACTGATTGCTTATATGATTTTATATTGATTCGGTAGTTTGATCATACAATTAAACACCAAGATTGGGGGGAGACTGTTCGAAAACTTCGTGTATTTGAGAGGAATGGTAAGGAGATTGGAAAAGATGCTGTGATTGACATGAACTATATAAGTCTAATTGAGAGAGAGAGAGCATTATTAAACATGTTGGAGCTAGTACTATAAGTCTGATTGGCTAGATGAATATTCTTTCTTTTGGGCCTTCGGATGAACTGAGCTACTTATAACCATGAGTACCTAAAATTCAGTTATTAGCCAAATGAACAGATCTCAAATGGTCGTAGCGATCCTCGCTGGTTTTGAATATGTTCAAGCACACCCAGCACATGTGCCCTCCACACTTGCACTCCATATGGTTGCGCCCATCCACCTTCACATGGTCTTTCCCCGAACACCACTGCTTGAGAGACGAATCAGGATACTGCTTGTACTTGTGATACCTCTCACAGGAGACATGGATGATACTCCAAGTGGTACCTGGTACAAGTCTCAGAATAGCAGGCTCCACAGAGAAATGGCTTAGGGAGTATCCCAGGACTAGTGACTTGATAAACTGAAGGACAATCCCGGGAGGTGCAAAAGCGGTATAACCCCCCACTCGACGCGACAAATGCGCCCAAAGAGGCACGAAATAGTTCATCCAATTTCTCAGCTGACAATAATGATCTCAAATCAGTAACCAAAAGAGGAGCCCCACAAACCTCGTGAGCACAGCATACGGGAAAACTATCGAGGTTTCTAACAGCAGATTCACACTGATCCACCAAACAGGCCCAGCTGAATCAATGTGAACAGCCCTCAAGCCGGTAGCCATCCTCAACCTCGCAAAAGCAAATTGGGCATGAATCTTCTGCTGCTACCGCTGCTTCATCAGGTGTCTCTAATGAAGCACCAATAGTCTTCGCCAAATCATAGATAATCTCCTCTGCCTTTTCCTTCATGTCCTTAATGCCCTTCATAAAAATGATGTGGCGACGGGCATTAAGACAGATTTCAGCATCGGGTACTTTTTCTTTAAGTCCATCAAGGTTAGGCCCAAATTTCTTTAAGTCTTGACAACTTCCTTCATCAGATCAGGTGGTAGATCCCTACCACGAAGTTGAATTTCAAGTTGCTTGCTTTCATGAAGGTTCATAACGGCTGTGATGAGTTTCTCCTTCACTACAGAAATTTTCTTTGAAGATCAAAACACCCTCAATTTCAATGTGTGCCTTTCGAATAATATCCAGGTTCTAGTCTCTTGCTGGAGTGATTTCAAGAGAGTGATGCCATCTCCGGAGTAAAGAATCTGTACTACAGCAGGACTGAGACTAGGGTGATCAACAGTCTTCCCTCTCATAAGCTCTTCTACGGGTCTTCTCATCTTTGCCACAGTTCTTGTTGCATTGGCAGATATTTTCCCTTGAAAGCAACCATTTGAAGTCTTGTCCGAATGACATATTGCTCCTGAGATGAGGTTACTTACTGCAGTTAGTATCCATCCACAGCAAAGCATGCATTGCTCAGCGCACATTGGATATGTGTAAGCATTCAAAAAATGATGCTGTGGCTGTGAATGTTATGACCCCTCTCAAATCAAAAGCTCCTGAAATAAAATAAAAAAAAAGTTCCTCATATGTTGGAACACTTGAAAGGCAGCAATGTAACATCAATCTTCATATATTCCAGCTGACAAACTATATACTCCATAATTTTCCTGTCTGTCGTGTTGATATCTTTTACTAAAATTGACCCAGGAGAGGAAACCAAATACCACAAGTAAAATCATAGGTTGGTAGTTTCCGCTGGATATGTAATTCGTCAACCTTAAGACAAATAAACTTGCAAACAAACAAGGCAAATTTAAAACTGCTAAGGACCTCTCTCACCATCTTCATTTCCAGTTATTACACCGAAGATATGCCATGCAATAAATCAATTTCATCAACAGAAAATATTGATCTCCCATGAAATAGCAATTCAGCAATGTCACAAAACAAAAGGAATGATATAGCAATTCAGCAATGTCATAAAAACCAAAAGAAAATGAGCATCTAGACTTAATATCACAAGGGAAGTCATGCAACTATAGTTGTCAATTATATTGTTTACGTAATGGTAGAGCAATTCAGGGAACTTCTGACGCAAGAATTTAAAGATACCAAAGACTCACATATAGGAAATGTTATGAGTTTGGTCTATTGTGTGACAAGACAGAAAGAAGTAATTTCCAAATACTATAAAAGACTAGCGATATCTATAAGAACAAACAAGAAAAAAAGAAAGTAGCTAGTAAGAACATAATAGACCAGACTCATAATGAATCATGCAGTAACAACTAGTAGAGACATTATTCTCACAAAAAGAAAAATGCTTGAAAGAGAGGAAAAAGTAGGAGTGATGCAAGAACTACCCTTCAATTTCCTTGAAACTCTCAAGCAAATCTTCTAGTTGCTCTTTGATAAGGTAATAGGCAAGCGCAGGGCATGATAACGAGGTGTGAAACAATTGCTGGCACATTATCTTTTGCCATGGCAAAAAACCAGGCAATACCTTTCCTTCAATTTGCTCCAAAGCTTTTGCAGCCTCCAAATGTAATCTGCCATCGAAGGTGATCAAAGCCCTCATATAGGTCTCTTTAGGATCAGGTGGAAAGACTTGAACTCTGAAATGACTCGTTCGAGGGTTATTTTTGGGCATGAAAGGAGTGATCTCTCTCAGGAGGGCCTCTTCAAAGGTGTTGATTGGAGGATTCTCCACAAACTTTCCTCTAGGCAGGAAAGAATCAAGGATTCTCCTGTTAGTGGCTCTCCTCAATTTATCCAAAATTTTGGCTTCAGAAACCTCTTTCCCAAGCCCTTTAATCACTACACTGTCATTGCAATTTTCACTAGCATCGTGATGAGAATATTGGTTCCCCCTTAACTAAGTTAGAGAACTGATAAACCAAGATAGGCACATCATGGACATTACATTTTACGATACCAATACCTTCACTCTCCCTCCGTGGCCAGTAGACTTTTGCTTTGACAGCATGAAACGAGTAAAACTTATTATCACTTCCCAAAAATGACCGCGACGACGGATGCAACTTCAGCATGGCATCACCAAATTCAACTTCTTTCATCTCAGCAGCTCGTTTGGCAGCCTCAGGGGTAGCAAAAGATATCCTGCCCCATCTGTCCTTGTCGTCGCCAGCTGGTGAGCTGCCTGTAAATTTGTGGACAGCACAAATGCTACCTTGTGCGTGTTTTTCAAGAAATACCAAAAGCTCCTTATCATCGAAAGAATTAACATTTGGATGACATACATCAACGGTCAAATAGTTTTTATCCAGTTCCAAATGCCTAATCTCAGCACCAGCTCCAAACAGTGCCATGGGGGCTGAAATGCCTGGGCCATGATATAGCAAATACTGAAACCTCGTATAGATCCACGTTAACTTGAACAGTCACCTGTTCATCCATCTACTCTTGCCGAACATGTGATGTAAGGAATTGAAGGCTACAATTGGACCTCCCACAAAACCTCTTCAAGAGAGTACTGCCATAACCAGTCGCTACCCTCGATTGCAACTTCCGACTCTTGATCTTATCAAAATCAAACAAGGGAGGAGGGCAAAGTGTAGACAAAAAGTCAAAATCAAAAGCTTAGTCACACAAACCAGATATGGAGTAGACAATGACGTGATTTCACCAAAGACGACCCATCTTGGCTTCTGCCCAAACGATAATAACGAACATGAAGGGTGTAACTGTATATGCTGACCAGTCAAAGCCACTTCGTCACCAAGTTTATCGAGTCCAGAATACATGGCAACATTTTCAGCAAGACAGGAAAGTATAACTTTCTTTAAAAGGTCATCAACCTTGTTAGGCTTATACGGATCCCAATGCCAGAGAGATGGGACTGTAATGTTGAGTTCCCTTCTAAGGCAGGCTTCAAATTCCTTAACTGTCTCTTGGCATCTTCTCATCGATTTGGCATTGATGCTGTTCTCCCAACACCACAGATTCCGCTTTTCTAGAGGCACAGAAGAGTGAACAGATCACCATCACAGTGGCAAAACTGCAACTTCAAGCAATCAGATTTAAGCTAGTCCGTATCACTACCAACTCTGCAAAATGTGCTACTTGCGTTTGCCATCGCAGCAGCAAGAACAACACCTTCTCTGCCCAAGTCATGACGAAAGCAACCGTAGATCAACTTGCCTAGCCAAGGTTCAGCTCCAACCTCAACCAAATACCTGCCCACATCTGTCAACTCATAAGTGCCATCAATCACAGTAATGGCCCCCAACTGAAGAAGATTTCTGATGGCCACGTCAATAGATTCGCCAGGGGGAGCATCAACAAAATTAAAATCCTGCAAATCATAAATTTCCAAAGCTGAGGATCCTGAGAACAGCAATGCCTAGATGCACCCTAAGAATTTCAGGTTCCTGGCTGAGGGGCATCGAGACAAAGTCAGACTCGGCATAGAGCCTATAACACCGTCCAGGTTCCATTCTCCCTGCTCGACCAGCTCTTTGGTTTAGGGGTGAGCGGTTCCAGGTTCTGGGTAGGTTCCATCTAGAACCTGGAACCTACCCGTCCCTACAGGTTCCTTATTTTTTGAAACCTGGAACCTACCCGTTGGAACTTAGAACCTGGAACCTACCCTGTCACAGGTTCCAGGTTCTTACAGGTTCCTTCATCAAACAACAAAGATGTATTAATGCGATAAACATGGACAACAAAAACTAATGTAACGCCAAAATAGAGTATCGATACTTAAACGTTGTAGTTATCATTCTCAATGCTGTAATTTTTACATTATGATACTTAAACGCTGAGTCTGGTGTGGGTTGATACTTTAGTAACTGAATAGAGCAACATGAAAAGGGTGCACTCGGTGTTCTAGTTTTGCTTTTCAGCTTTGTGAAGTCTTCTCAATGTTAACAAATGACAGGGTATGCAATTCTTCATGAAGGGCTTCAACTAAATCAGTCAGTCATGGAATATTCTTTTTTCATCAATCTCTCCTAGCCAAATGCAGAACTTAATTTATAACTATGATGTTGTTAATCAATTTACACATACACAACAAGAACATAATAATTAGAAATTTCAAAATAAAAATGAAATATTTATATATTAGCAAAACAAATAATGCAGCCATATAGAGCTAGCATGGAAGATGCTTCATACATTTGAAGTTTTCTTGTCCTAATCAGCATGCTCAGTACTAAATGACTAGCTAAGCACACTATGTAAAAGACTAAACAACAACAGAAAGATATAAAAAAAAAATTACTAAACAGATGAGTAAAGCAATGGAATTTAACAACTATATGACTTCACCCCTAACCTATGTGGAGTAATCAAGAACAAATATAATAGACATTGCAAGAGAGACTAAAAGTCTAAAAGTGAGAAGAAAAAGTTGAATTAGGATTTTTATTTTTTTCTTTTTAGTGTCCGGTTCTCGGTTTCGGTTCCGGTTCCGGCGGTTCCTAAAAAATGGAACCGAGAACCGGACCCTCAAGCATTAGAATTTGGAACCGTAGTCCGGTTCCGGTTCCGGTTCCTCGGTTCCGGGTTTTACCCGAGAACCATGCTCACCCCTACTTTGGTTGGCAGAACTTTGGCTGATCCTGCAAACTTTTGAGAACATTCATCCCTGTGCCTGGTTCGAAATTACTTTCTTTCACCCAACCGGAATCAATCACGTACTTAACTCCAGGAATGGTAAGTGATGTCTCGGCAAGATTTGTGAAGAATATTACCTTTCTTTTCCCTGGATACTCCTGGAAAGTTCATGACTGCTCTTCATAAGCGAGCTTCCCATGTAAGGGCAGCACAACTGCAGATGGAGCTTCAAAATTTTCACAAGCCCACTCTACTTCCGTTGGAGAAGTTAAAAAGGCTAGAATGGTCCCTTCTCTCTCTCTCTTCTGTGAATCTCATTAGCCATCCTCAGAACATCAGCAACATATGATGCGATAACCCCGGTAGAATTCGCCCTGGCAGATGTTAAGGGGTATAGTCGACTGGAATCCCCGCAACAGCTGTTGTTTTGTATGCCGACCTTAGCTGTACTCCCCGCGTCGACCTTCTTTTGCTTATGAAGTCAAGGAGGAGTTAGATAGCTAATAGATCTATTCGTCCTATGCAACACAACAGGATGAAAGAATCTAGAAAACTGGAATGTAGTCCGCTCATCTGGTTGATTTAATTGTGATCCTGAAGAAAGAACGAGGACTCTCGTTTGCACGGTGAAGCGTTTGCTGACATCCCAAAAGAATGATGGAATACTAGTTTGGAAAGTGAGTCTGTCTCGGTAAGATGGCGAAGAATCTATAGGTAGCTACAATACCTAAGTTTCTGCCCTATTATAAATGAAACCCACTCGATGACTTCGACAATTTATCCATACGATCGGATAGGAGCTGAAGCCAATCTAGACTAGTAATTGGCGTGCTCTACTTTTGTATGAATCATGCATCATGCTAATGCGTTACCGCTTTGTCAAATTGAACGTGTGAAGAGAGCAACGACTTTCTCTGCATGGTCCATGTACATTGGCCAACATGGCCTTCACTCAAGATCCATGACGAGAGGAGATGTTACGTGCTGATGCTAGGAAAAGCCTCGGTATTCTGCAACTGAATAAGCTTGGCAAGCGCACAGACAATTTAACTCTTTAACAGGTAACCTGATTTTGGCTACTTCACCCTACATTTGTGAGAAATCTGCTAACACGTGTCCTCTTGCTGAGCTCTGGAAGGTCATCTATTGATTGCTTTGTCTTTGTCACTCTTGTATTGGCCCAACACACACGCACACAAATATCTAAATGAGTTGCCAAACAGCCAAAAAACTATGCAGAAAAAGTTTTAAACTTCCTACTAAAGTCAGGGTGGAAAATTCTGATACATGAGGTCGTGAATTGTGATGCGAGCATGAGCCACAGCGCTGGATCGAAGGAGCGGGCTAGTGGTGGCCGTCGACAACTTATCCTTTTATGCGAGCATGCATAAAAGGATTAAGTTGGGCATTAGACGTATCGTGCAACCATGGAATCATATACACATGTTGCAAAAGTGTAGTGCACACATGCTTTGCGCATGCAATGGCGAACTGAGAATCTGAGGGAAAATTACCAAAAGAAGTCCTAAATCTATTGCATTTGTGCCGATTCAGTCCAAAGCATTTTCATGTCGTGCCAATTTAATCCTAAACCTTTTCACGTTTTGCTAATGTAGTCCATCCGGCCAATTTTGATCGAAAATCGCCAACATTGACAAAATTTATTAATTCTTTTATATATTTTTTGAATATTTTATGCTTTTCTTTTTTCCTCCTTCCTCCGCTGGTTGTGAGCCTCGGCGATGGCCGGCGACCAACCACAGGCTACATCCGACATGGGCGACCCTTGTTGGCCTTGGGCAAGGCTCGCCCTTGCCAGCTTTGGGTGAGGCTGACCCTCGGAAGCCTCGAGCGAGGGTCATTGGCCTCTAGCGAGGGCAACCCTAGCCTGAGGCCCCGCGAGGTCGCCCCTCACCAGATCTTGGCGGGGTCGAACTCGCTTGAGGCAAGCGAGGTCGACCCTCACTGGTAGTTGCCTTTGGCCTATCGTTGGCCATCGCTGAGGCCCTGCGATCAGCGGAGGAAAAAGGAAAAAAAAAGGTTGAAAATAAAAATATAAAAATAAATAAAATATTCAAAAAATATTAAAAATAACAAATTTTGTCCATGTTAGCGCCGATCGTGCCACATAGGGTGGCCGACGGCTGCATAAATGATTTTCGGCCAAAATTGACCAGATGAGCTACATTGGCAAAATGTGAAAAGGTTTATGACTAAATTGATACAATTTGAAAAGTTTATGACTGAATTAGCACAAGTGCAATAAAGTAGGACTTTTTAAATAATTTTCCAAAAATTTGAGATAAGGAGGTAAGACACAATTTTTTTTATTTAAATAACATATATAGAGAATATTTCATCCTCGGAGGGGGCGGACATGAGCCTCCTAGGTCGGTCAATGTGCACATGCCATAGATGGATCTAAATTCGAAATTATTACGTCCGAGTTACATATGGAGCAAGGAAAATCTTGTGAGTTAGGCTCCGTTTGTTTCGCGGAAAATGAGCAATTTGGAAAACATTTTCCTTAAAACGTTGCTTGTATCGCTTACAAAAATTAATAAACAAAAAATATTTTCATTATCCACGAAAATATTTAGACATAAATTGTTATCGATAATGAAAATATTTTTAATTGAATAATTATTTCGATCGAAAAAACAATTATTTTTAGGAAAATATTTTCTAAATCGTTCATTTTCTGCGAAATTGACATCCATTCGACTTTAACTCCTAGACTTCACGATTGATAATTCTTTTGAAGACTTGACCCAATGGCACTCGACCCAATCGACGGATGAGAGCAAGGAATCGGTGGGATGTGGAAGGTTCAAGGCTGCGTAAGAAGTTATGATGAATAAACAGATAAATCGACCCTAAATGTTACATAGTTTTGGTACGATTTATGTTTCACGGGAGAGCGCCAACAACAAGTCCACTAAAATTCCCTCGACACAAAGACGGAACAAATGGAAAGAATCACACATTGAACAATGCTATCAAAAGATTTGTAAGTTGACACCTCGTACTCTCACCCTAAAGGTCTTATAATACAAACTTAATCAAGCTCTTAGCACAGATTGCGCCGACCAAATGAAATCGATAATACAATCGGGAGCTGAGCTCCCACTTTACTAATCCCAAGGAATAATACATGACATACGTTGCATAATCAAGTAGAGGAAAGAGAATTATATCCTTGGTCGAAATAAGATGTTGCCCTTGATGATCCAGCACAGGACTCTAGCGCTTCATGTCGCCTTCCCCCTTTGGAGCCATGGCGTTTCCTTCCCATCCCTACGCGCCAATCCAATCACTTTATGTCGGTGCAGTGCTTAATCAACACTTAGAAAGACTAATATGTACACTATTTGAAAGCTAGCCGGCACGAAGATGTTGGAGAGGAATGATTTTTACACATCTCCACATTGAATCCGCGGCTCTTGAGCTCTCGGTACTCTTGACGAAGCGCGCAGTACATGCAGCAGCAGTGGACTAAGAAGCAGTCATGGCACGGATCTTCCTTCAACCCGAATTCTCGTCTCAGTTTGGTTCGGTAGAAGCATGGATAGAGGCATGCGCACGAAGTCGGGTACTGAACTTTCATAATTGCCCTCACATAAGAAGGAACACATTGATAACTAAATTAGATGCTTCCCAAGATCGAGCATTTAACCAAATTGTAGCCAAACTTTCTTAGAATGAGCATTTTCTTCCTAAAGAATGAACTGTGACACTGAAATTACGTGTAATGAAAATAACGCGGAAGCTAAAAGATCTTGCAATTCAAGACAAATGTGAGAAGAAGATATCATCATCAATGGGAAATTGCGAGGGCATTAGAGATTTACGTGGTTATGCCCGAGTGCCGATATCTACTACACGGATAGAGACGGCATCAAGAAATTCATTATGAATCCAGAGAGTACAAAATTTACAATAGCTCGATCGTGTTTTTCAGTCCTCGATTACATCCAAAGCAGACCCACAAGTGTTAACTCACAATATCTCGTAAAAGAATTCACTTGAAAAACTTATGGAGACAAATTTTCATGGTTGGGGCTGCGTCCTCAATGGTCTTTACAATTAGAGGTGTGCATGGTCCGAGTCGGTCCCCAAATTTTCGGGATCGGGGATCGGACCCAATAGGACCGGCAAACGAGCCAAAGAAGCCGTTGTAACTCGCGATTCCACTTGTCGCGGATCTTGGAGAGCGCAGCCTCGATCTTGTGGAGACGCGGTGGATTCTGACGACGTTCTTGTATGCGATAGAAAGGAGGCGCGACGGGTGCTAACGACGTTGTAAATAAGTGCATGCTAAAAGAAAGTCATTGTATTTTTCTAAAAAGTTTCAACACTAAATATACAGTGTTGTTTAATAATAGTTTTTGTTCTCTCAGTTTAACTATCTCGGACGAGAAGAGTAAAGCTCATTAAAAGATGAATTCATCTGTTGCTTTTTGAATTTCAATACTAGCCAATTTCATTTGGTTGGAAACTAAGAAAAACTTTTACAAATTGTATTAATCCTATAACCTATGTGTTTTTATATCAATAATAATATCGATCATTATTAATGTGAGAGTCTCTCTCAATTTAAATGAGTTCAAGGCAGAACATTGTCGGACTATCAAAGAGAGAAAAAGGCCATGGATGTAGTTTTATGTAATCTGACTCTTCAATTGTTTCAAATGAGTTCATGAATTTTGATAAATAGCTCACATAATTAAATTACCATATTCATTTCCAAGAAATGTTTGTGTTGACACATAAACTTTGGCTCTAAATTAGTCATTCATATTCTAAGAAAGTTCGAGGAGGAGGGGCATATATATATTTTTGGATCGATCCGATCCGGTCCTGTCCCCCCTGGAACAAAGGACCGGACCGCCTAGCCACCGGTCCCGTTTATGGGGACCGAGGACCAGATCGGTACTCTCAAGGACCGAACCAACCCGGCCGGTCCGATCCGATCTTGGTTCGGTCCGGGCGGTCCCGATCCTGTTTGCTCACCCCTATTTACAATCACGTCCGTCACATTGTCATTCACGCTTCATCTAGAGTGGAACTTGCTTTTGTTTTTTCGTCCTTTCCCCTTCGATTTTCACTAGGCACCTACATATCAATCCCCAAAGCGAGGCAGATATCAGAAACTCTGCATTGTCTATTCACTGAATAATTACCAAAAAAGTCCTAAATCTATTGCAATTATGCCAATTCAGTCCTAAACCTTTTTATTTTTTCAATTTAGTCGTAAACTTTTTGCAATTATTCCAGTTCAGTTTATCCAGCAAATTTCCGGCGATAAATTATTTTAATATTTTTTTAGTTTTTAATTTCTTTTTTCTCTCGTCCCCCCCCCCTTCCCCTTCTTCTTCCTCTAGCCGACGAGGACGACCTTGCCTGCCGTCAGGCGAGGTCGAGCCTCACCATTGCTGGCGAGGCCCAACCTTGCCCAGCCACAACGAGGCGAGCCTTGGCCAGATCTGGCGAGGCTCGGCCTCGCCGCCCATGCGGTTGTCCTTTGTACTCGCTGCTCTCTGTGCCCTTTTGCTTCCCTCAACTCTTCCACGTTTGCGCTCTGATGAACGAGTCTCAATCTCGAAGTCGTTTTCTCGTTCGGTTCTATGCACTGATTTGAGCGGAAGCAGGATGGGTGCTCCTCCTCTACCCACAACCCACATTCTGTTAGCTCTGCCTTGCTAGCTTTCGGTCTTGCCTTGGTTCTTTGTTAGCTCGCTCTTGTTCTCTAGCGCTCATATTATTGTTGTTCTGTGTCTGAATGGGCCTGCGGTTTCACATCAAGTTCGCATCTTTGTTGCTGGGCGAGGCTGACCCTCGCTAGTGGCGGCGGGGTTGTCCTCGCTGGCCGTCGCCTTTGGCTGGTCGCCGGAGCTTGGCGATCAACTAGAGGAAGAAGAAGGGAGGGGTGGGGAAAAAAAGAGAGAAAGAAAATAAAATAAAAAAATTAATAAAAAAATTCGAATAAAATAAAATAAAATATTCTGTTGCCGGCTGGCATCCACGTCAATGCTGGCTGACCAAAATTTACCATATAAACTGAACTTGAACAATTGCAAAAGGTTTAGGACTGAACTGGTAAAAAAAAGTTTATAACTGAATTGGCACAATTACAATAGGTTTAGAATATTTTTGGTAATTTTCCCATCTATTCACCACCCACAGCCTACCAGCATGAGCTCAACCAAACCCTACAATGTGGAAGAACACCCTTGGAGCACTAGCCTCTGCAACTGCTTCGACGACATCAAAAGCTGTAACAGAAATCAGTTATATTGCCAGCTTCTTCTTTCCATTTTTTCTTCCACATATCAACGAATAAATCCATGCAACTCCTTGTTGCTTGCAGGCTGCATCCCCTTCTGGTGCCCATGCATCACCTTCGGACAGATATAAGAGATTGTGGACAAAGGGACAACATGTGAGTTTATAATTTCTGTATACATGTCCACAAATATATATCTGAGGATTGCTCCTAGTTATTATTATATTGCACTCGGATTATACTTCAAGTACACGGTAATTTTTCTAGTGAGTCCTTGATATAGGTCGAGTTTCGGAACGTTCGGGACCAACTGTAATAATATTGGGTCACAAATCAAGCCTGTGCATGAAGAACTCAAGTCACCGTTCACAAAGCAAGCAGAGCCAGTTAGTTAGAGATCAACATTGGACATGTGATATCGAATTTTATGAACTTATACCGATCTGAGAACTTATGCAGAAAACATAGGAGATTAATTTTCCCTGTAAGAAAGGCTAATGAATTACCAAAGAACAGACAAAGGCTGTATATATATTTTTCATTTACTTATCCGAGCTTGGATTGCAGCTTGCGTCGTGAATGGTGCAATCTATATGCTGATCTACTACCTGACTTCGTGCCAGAAAATATTAGATGCACAAGTGACATCACATCACTTATGCACAAGTGCATAATCTCTCTCTCACTCTCTCTCTCTCTCTCCAATGTTTCAAGCCAACAAGAAAGTCATTCAATCCTTCCCAAAAGCACAGAAATGGAGGCAATGAAGATGAAGCTCTTTGTGGCCCTGATAGTGGTGCTCATGGCCCTCGCCGCCGCCTAAATTGCCTCCGCCGCCAAAGCCCCAGCACCGAGCCCAGCCTCGAACACCTCCGTCTTCGTCCCCACTGAAGAGTTTCTAGTGGATACTTAATTACAATAAACACTATCTTATATTATTACAAGAACAAATACATAACACCACTCACACACTAAAACCCACTCCCTTACAATGCACACTTGACTCTCTTCACAACTCTCTACTCACGTCACTTGCAACACCACACACCCACGCCACTTACCGCACACACACCACACACTACACAACACACTCTCACTTCACCACTTTCCTCTACACTCACACACAAGGAGCGCTTGCTCCTATCTATAGGTTGCAAAGTCGGTGCATTAACCGACTTTGCCAACTCTCTACACACTTCTATTATTAATTTATAGCAACTTGCCAACTTGCATAATGTCTTGATCAAAGAAAGCAATTGGGGCTAGAGTTCTCTAGACAGATGAGGACAAATCTAGAGAGAGAGAGAGAGAGGCGGTGTCTCTCAACAGTCCCCTCACCGACTACTCTCTCTCCATGCAGATTTAGCAACCATGCCAAATTGCTTTTCGTCTGCTGCCTTATCTCCTTCTTGCTTTAACCTATGGCGCTCCTTGGCTTCACTCGCTTTTGGTGCTAGCTATTGTACTGCAAGATCAGTTTTGACACTATCTGCTCTTACTCCAGCTAGCTCTCCAGCTGTGACTTTTGAATGAGCTTTATGAAGCTCAAATTTTAGCAATACTGGTTTGATTTGTTGTTCAATCCTTTTTCCCTTCATCTCATTCGATTCGTTCTTCGTATTCGGCATATCTCCTATAAGAATCTTGAGATTGGAACTCATTTGATCAATTCTCTCATTCGCAACTTTCATTTCATGCTTCAACTAATTTAATCCCATCCGAAGCACTTTATTGTAGACATCTTGATCCTTTTTCTCATAGGATTTCTTCTCCTTGATCTTATTCCACCGATCCTTCCACCACGGGATGTAGGGTGAAGATGGTCTCTGAGAGCCTTTCCTTTTCTCCTTCAGGTATTCCTTGTTTCTCCCAGTATGACCAATTGGGAATGTCATAATTGCCTTGAATTCCTTAAGCTTCTGTAACTTCTTCAACTCTCACAGGAACTTCTCAAGCTCTCTATCTTTTGCCTTAAGCTCCTTGTGCTTTTGCCTCAACATCTTATCCTTCTTCTTCAGCATCTTTTCCATCTTCATGTTCTCGATTCTCAGTTTCTTCATCATATCCTGCATCTTCTATAATTCCGTGTCATGATTGCTTGTTGGCGTCATTACTTGCTTCTTCAAGTCCTCCACTGGCTTGCTCTCCTTCAGGGACATGACATGATCTATCGAATCTTCTTACTCAATTATACATGCGGTTGCGAGCTCTTCTTGTTCCTTTACTGCAAGGGACGCTTGAAAGTCCCATTCTTTTTCGCTTTCAATATCCTTCTTGAAGGAAGTTACGACATTTCCTTCTTCCTGCCTGTACCAACATACTCTAGCAATGTGTCCTACCTTGTCGTAGACATAGCACCGTCTACTACGCCTTTTGTTGCTCTCATCTTCATCATCGTCCTTGTTGCAATTTGGACGAGCTGCCCCTGGCTGAGCGCTTCTCCATTCTTGTCACCTCTTCCATTCTTCATGGCTTTTTCTATGTTTCCCATCTCTAATGCCCGCACCATTTCTACTTTCACCCTTGAACCCTCTTTTATTGCCGAAGAGGGCACTTTCATCTTCCTTAACTGAGACCTTAGACATTTGTCTATCTAAGGCCTCTTGATTGGCCAATATATTCTCCAACTCAATCAAAGTTGGCTCATTTGCCCATCCATAGGTGGCTGTAACGATACTGTTATACTCTGGCCTTAACCCGTGAATGATAATTCTTCTCCTCCTTGGCATTCTGAGGATCTAATTTTGAAATTTCTTCACAAATAGATCTAACTTTGGAGAAGTATTGACTTATCGTCATATTTTGTTGCAACACTGACAATAGCTCATCCTCCAACCTTTGTAACTCGACATCATTCGTCCTCGCGAATAGTGCCGCCAAGTTATCCCATGCCTCCTTTGGGGTCTCCGCTTTCTTGATGTGCTGTAACAACTCATCTTCAACAGTTACAGCAAGAACATAAAGAGCCTTACCTTCTTTGATGTTCCATTTTCTTAACTCGTTATCATTCGTGGGTGGTGTCAACGATATCCCACAAGTTTGGCCTAGCAAGTAATACCTTATGTGAGTACTCCGATTGTTATAATTGGAGCTATTAAGCTTCTTGACGTAGTTCACCAAACTTGAGAAATCCGCCATCGTGACTTGATTATAATGCCTGGCACTACACCAGGTAAGCTTGGTCCTAGACCAACTGGCTTCATAATCCCTGACTTGTGCACTGGTAGAACTCAGGTGTGCTCCGCTCTCAACCGCTTGCTCATGTACAGAGGTCCCTGACTATTATCGTCGCGTACCACGCTTCGAATTGCTAGGCTCACGATCCCTGACCACCTTGCTCTGATGCCACTCGTTGAGATTCAAGTGGTTGCCAAGTGCAACATTATCTTTTATTATTACAAGAATTAGTACATAACACCACTCATACACTAATGCTCACTGCCACTCACTACACTCACAAGTTACTCTCTCCTCACACTACCCACTCACATGGTACACACTACAACACTATTTCTCTGCGCACACTACAACATTATTCCAATACAAATATCTTTAACAATAATTATTACTCTACAACTTGATTGGATGAAGAAAGGACTAAACTATCCTAGAAATATATAGGTTCATCATGAGAGACCTAGAAAATTGAGGAAAAATCTAGATATGAGTCAGTGCTTCTCACCCACCTACTTCGCCTCCATGGCAGCTCTTGCTTTGGGTTTCTTGTTTTGACCTCGCAAGATGAGGAGCACCTTGAGCCTCTGGAACCGGCCAAAGCTCATCGGGATGCCGTCGAGGATGTGGCAAATGTACAACAGAAGTGTCAAAAGTTATGTACGGAGCTTACTTAAGTTAAAAGTTTTTTTTACAGATAAT
>BCNH02000007.1:2791825-2846582 GCA_001662345.2 Metrosideros polymorpha var. glaberrima | reverse complement strand
CCGACCATGGGGGAGGTTGGCCTTGCCATGGCTAGGCGAGGCTAACCTTGGCCGTCGTTGGCGAGGTTGGCCTCTCTCGGCCATGGCAAGGCTCGACCTTGCCCAAATTTGGTAAGGTCTTGCCTCGCCACGGCAGCCGCTACCCTCGCACTCAATTGCTGTCTAGTTTCTTACCATTGCCGCATCCCGATGGTGCTGTTACTCCTTATTTGCTACTGCTCACGACAACCAGATCCTACCGCTACAGTTCCACTTGATTTTCTGGCAATTCCTTGCCACGCCCAAAATGCACCACTGTAAAAAAAACCCATTGCAATTTCCGGCGACCCTGCTATCCACAAATCAATCCACTATCACACCTCCAGCAGACTTTGGCCTGGCGAGGTGAGGTCAGCAATGGCAAGGGCTTTGCGGGGGCGGTCAGGGTGGGGTAGCGTGCAGCCCTCCGCCGGTCTCCATCTCCATCTTTTTTTTAAAAGCTAATTTCTAATTATTTTATTTTTATTTTTTAAGCTTATTTTTTAAGTTCAAAATTCAAAGTGTATATATTTTTTTCTAAAAAAAAGAATTAAAAGGACCATGTATCTATTTGGCTGGAATATATCACCGATGGCACTAAAGTGATCCTTTTTTTTCTCTCGATTTTGGTATTTAAGTGAGCCGACGAAAACTTTTGGCACTAAAGTGATCTTTATACATAATTTTTGGCACTTATGATGTACTTTTTCCTGGAGATGTCGAAGAGGTGATGAAGCCAGAGGCGAGGTCACATCAATCCCTTGGCCAGCCGTAAGGGGAGTCGTTGCGGTCATTCTAGGCGACAAGGGAGGAGTCGGGGTCAGAGAGGGGGAGCTTAGCGCCATGGAGGTAGAGGCCTTCCCAATTGAGGGACAAAGTGGGTGGAGGTAGAGAGAGAGAGAGAGAGAGAGAGAGAGAGAGAGAGAGAGAGAGATTTGATAGGTGGGCCCAACAAAAGCGCCATGTGTTAATTTCTCAATGGACTTGTGCACAAGTGACGCTAACTTGTGTACCTAATATTTTCTCCCGGAATCTTAAAGTGATTATGAAGACATCGTAACATTCTCTGCTCATTACACGATCTCTCTCAATTATGTATTCAAGCTATAGATAGAAGAGGCCACATTTTGCTTGGCCAGCAGTCAGAAGGGGTGTGTGTACACAAAAGCCTCGAAATCTTTTTCACTTGGTCGATCCAAAGCATTCAGCGATCTAATTCAGAAAACAAAATCCCCAATCACGTACAAAAAAAATTAGGTGGAGATCCTTTCTATGAACAAAACCCCTCTTCTTCTTTTTCATTGTTTTTTTTTTCAATTTTAAATAATTTAAATTTAAAAAACCCAAATTGATCATACAAAAGAACTTTCCAAATATATGTTTACTAAACAGCATTTCCCTAAAGTTGCTTTTCAAGGTACTTTTTAATTACAGTTTACCAAACAGTTTTTGCATTTCACAAAATCCCTTTAGATTAAATGCCTTCGGAATTTGCATTTTTCCAAAAGCTTTCCCCAAAAGCCTTCCCAAACGCAGCCTCTCCGTTCCGAAAAACTGAATTTGAGAAGAAAAAAAAGCACCCACCACTGAGCTTCCATGAGTAAGTGAATGGACAAAGATCACCCCAACTAAACTCAAACCAAGTGGTTCATAGTTTAGGAGCTGGGGTCACTACAAGACAGTTCTGCACCTCCGGGTGCGACTGCAGTCGATTACGGTAGTTCTTGCTTGTAATTGGTCAAGGGAGCAAGTAGCTTGATTTGAGCACTTCCTTACTTTGTATGCACATCAGACCAAACAATACAGCGCCCTGGCACCTGGTTCATGGAGAAAACTAGCGAGTCTTTCTGCCACTTGTCAGGTGTTCTGTCTAATCTCCATAGTTGCTACCTTCTGAGCATCCTCAGCACTTAGAAGAGGTTCCACAGTTCTTTCAGCCTCAGATTGGTATGAAAAGTTTCTCTTTCGTCATTCTCTTCAATCTCTTCCGCTTAACATCTGCTATAACCTGAAGAAGGTCCAAAGGGGTGGCAGCGGGGTCCAGTTCAAGGCATTCCTTAGGAGCATTGGGAGCTTCTTGACCAGTAAGCATGTATAAGGGAGCGGAAAGAGAAAATCGGAACATCTCTTATCTCGGAATCCTTCTGATTTCCCTGAGGTCCAGATGTCGATGAAACACTGCCCTGAATCCGGCAACTTTCACCAATGGGATGATGAGCACGCCTTCATCTTCATCATAGTCTTCTTGCACCTCCACCATGTCATGGTTATGTATTATCTCATCTGCAGTAAGCTCGTTCCAATTAGGGGACCAATTTCTATAGAGAGCCCAAACATCACCCTTTCTTGGAAATATGCGAATAACACCACGCACGCCTTTGGTCCACCTGACCTTGTGAGAGAAGGCATTGAGCGAGTCATAAATCTCGTATTTTCCCACTCTGAAATCGCTACAAGTTTTTGAGAAACCAGAAGCAACCCAATTTAAGGTGCCCAATTCATTGTTAGTCTTGGATTAAGCCAGCTAATACGCATCTTGAATGGATTTAAGGAATCACTTTCTGAATCAGGGCATAAAACCTAGGCATCCCATCATCATCGCTTTTGCAGTTTCTGTTGTCTCATGCATAAGAAATGAAGTTTTAAATGAGATTAAGATCACGTTTATCTCTTTATCTTGCCTTCTCGAAGTCTTCATGTTCTTTGGGAATTCACTGAATTCGAATCTGATTGATATCAGCTGATCATAGTCTTGAAATCTGCAGAGGGTGTAATGGGTTTAACCCCATTTTCAGCTTCAGGTGAGGGATAGAGAAGATCGATTGGAACTTCTTGAAGTCTTCATGTTGTTTGGTGATTTACGGCCCAATTCCATAAAAAAAAAAAGCACGAAATTTATGTATAATCCCAAATCTGGCCGAACTTTATTTTGTCTAAAAAAAAGCCACCAACTTTCACCCATATTCTTAATCTGGCCGTTAACCCTCTATCCCCAGTCACCATTAGTCATCCGACGTGGCATTTCCACGTCAGCAATATATCTACCTCAACAAGTTGATGTGGATTTAAAGGCTGAAGAGCTACGAATCCTGAAGATGAAGCTTCGAACGAGTGTCTGTGCGTTCTCTCACTTGAGTGAATCTCTGTTCTAGCTACCTGTATTATGGTGATTGACTCCTGATAATGTGAAGGTCTATGGTGGTCGGAGATGGCGGACGACAATTCTACTGTGAGACTGAGGCGATGGAGATAGAGTCACGGTGGCCTGAGGTGGTAGAGGCAATGGAGAACCGAAGGCACCATGTCGCCAGCTTTGGGCGTCTGCCAAAGAAGAAGGAAAAAATAGAGGATTTTAGCAAATAAAAGATTTTTGCAGGTCTTTCACTTCTTCATCTCACACACGATTTCTACAATTGGGAAAATTCCCCCTATGGTTTCATTTATTCATCGTATAAGCCCGGGAGTCTTCAATTCGTCTGAAAATCTCGTACTCTCAATCTCTCACATAGATTTGCTCACTCTCACACATACTCATGCTCGGTCACTCAAAGATGTCATTTTCGTCTGAAGTTTTGGGCTCGAAAGATCTGTGCTTGCTCGAGGGTCGAAGCGGACAAAGCATTGATGGCATTGAACAAAAGGTATTCTTTTTCTTTTTCTTTTTATTATGCTATTGGACATATTACATTTCAGTCACCATGTGCTTGATGATTTGTCTACAAGAGATCTATCTCACGAAAATTGAAGTCAATTGACAGGGTCCAGGATAAGGTGTGAACTCTCTTCTAACACTTTGTTGTTGGCTAGAGAATTGGCGTCCTCTACCTTGTTGCACGTTCGGGGCATAATTTGGGGCGGAGCGAGGTGGATGAGTATAGGCCGCGTTAATCTCCGCAACAAGTTCTTTATCCTTCTTAACCAGAAACCTCTTAGTAGAGCTAGTCTACCTTGTCACCCAGCCATCACGTCTATCGAATTCGATACACTCGCCTATAGGGATCAATTCAGTGAAAGTGGTGCAGTTCAAGCTTAGCATGCAGTTTCGAAACTCAAAGGACAAAGCCTTTATGAAAAGGTCCATCAATTCCTTATCTGTCGACTTGAGAGTGACTTCTACTTCCAACGATCTCCACCTCGTAGCGTACGCCTTGAAGGACTCAGTTTTCCTTTTCTCAGTAAGCCAGCTCCTGGGAGTAATATCAATATTAAACTTATAGTGCTTGATGAAGGCATCGGACAACTCCTCCCAAGTCTCCATCAGGTTGATCTTCTTCATTACGTACCATCGTAGAGCGGGCCCATCTAAGCTTTCTTGAAATGTCTGAACCATGAGAGGCACGTATTCGACATAACATGTCATCTTGACTGGATAACATTGCAAGTGGAGTTTAGGACATGTAGTGCCGTCATACTTGCTAAAATATGGCGTTTTGAATTTTTCAACCACTTTGATCTTTGAAAGCTGGGAAAGATTCTTGGGGACATCCTCCTCAAAGCCCATGAGCAGCCTTAGCTTTTCCTCAACTTTCTCGAGGTGTTTGTCTCTTCCATCTTTAGGTGGGTGTACGATTTCTGGGGAATCGTCAATTAGTATACATTTGTTTTTTCTTTTCGGATCGCCGTCGGCAAGGTGTTCAGAGGAAGATGGGTCAATGTGGAGTTGCACAGGCACATGGGGAACCGGGAGATTAACTGGCATTTGCTCCAATCGTTGGGACAGTTGAGTGAGAATGTCTAGGACATTGTCCATCTTGCCTTCGAAGTTGGTGATTCGAGCGGTTTGCTCGTTTGAATTGGCCATCTTAGCTCTGGAACAAGTGCGGATCGGCGATCTCCATTTGACCGTGATGTGACCATATTATGTAATTTAAGAAAAATAGACAATAAGTATGACAAAAGGTCGGTCCACAACATTGGTCCATCATCATTTTACTTAATGAAAAATTGTTTTTTCTTTTACCAAAATCAAATTCCATCGAACTAGGAAAATGAAATTACGAACTAGGAATCATTAGTTTAAAGCTCTCTCTCTCTCTCTCAAATGATGATTGACCTACTTGTCATGAACTGACCATATAAACAACAAAGTAAGTAAATCGCATAGAGAAAACAGAGAACTTACTTTACCCATAACCTTGATGACAATCACATCGACATGCACATGAGACGTGAGGTTAGATTTCTATCTAAATGGCTCATCAAGGTAGAACTACAAGGATGATTGAACTGAGCCAACGTGATTGTGACTAAGTCAGATCCCCATAATTCCGACATAGCCAAGTAGCAACCTGTGATGCGTGGTTGCGAACCAGGGTGATAACTCTTGGCATCGAGAAAGAAAGTTTTCGGTACCAAGGTGGACGACTCATACTAAGTAGTTATAGTCAGAGGATTAAAATGATTCTGTTTAAAGTTTGGACAATGTGTGGTTGGGAAACAAGGATCCGTTGAGGAAGAAAAGTTTCGAGCTTATATTAGTCATCAATCATTCGAAAACCGTGCATGAGACTTTCATCGAGGAAGATGTTGACCTAATGACAGATAGCTCTTTTGTTACATAGTTGTAGGATGGTGCCACAACGGACACGTTTATCGCAATGGCTCAACTAAGTAAAGTCGTCACGCTTAACCCTCCATGATACGCACCGACCGAAAATAGACTAGAAATAGAAAACTAACCCCTTAGTCTCAAATGATTCTCTTTGGAGTATGTTAACTCGCTATAGTTATATAATGCCTCATTCATCACCTGGTCCTGTTTTGCTAGGACTAAATCACGGACAAGCTCTCGAAATGTACTAGAAATCATAATTTACCGTGCGCATGGAAAATTTCACTGCGTATCAGATAAACTGATTGAACACCGATTAGCAAAGTGTAAGTTAATTGGAGGAATAGTATCGTAATCATCACAATTAATTTTAATAGACAGCTTTAACCAGTGTGGTGATGATGAACAAGAAGATCCATCTTAAGCAGACGTGACGGATATGAATCTACCCTATGATCTAAGCACCGGTCGCGGACCGATGCATAGCGCTATTTTGAGCACCACGTGCCAGGCTAAAGATAAACAGAACTAATTTCCACTCATAAAGTATCAAAATGTTCGAGATATCCAAATTGCAATCAAAATGGGCACGCTTTTCTCCAAAATATATAATCTTTGGGTCGGTCCATGTCTGCTGCATCATCAAAATACCTGTCCAGTACCACAGTGAGTTTCGACATTCCTCCAGGGCCTCACTCGTCATCAACAAACGTCATATTCTTCCCTGCAGCATCCCCAGAAAACAACTTCCATTAGACAGAAAGCAACAAAAGAAACCATAAGAGACGACTCTAGGCTTGTTACAAAATAGCCAAACAGAAAACAGATGTGTCGTTGATATTTCTTGTGTTGGAACAGTGTAAGTGAAGTTAACCCCGGGAAGCCAAATGAAAAAAGTCCTGGACATCAAAAGTCCAAGCGACTAGTTCAGAGCCTAAATGATACCAGTGTGGATAAACTAGCGAAAGTATGCCACTTAGGGACCCGACATTGTCAATGTCAGCAGACTGAAAATCAAATTATCATAAGACCTAGCGGTCTACTGCTGCGGAATATATATTCAAAGTAAAATCAGAAAATCACCCGCTATGTGGATTGTAAGCTCCCCTTTCGTGTGCCAAACTGATTCTCAACTGACGATCGTTAAGATACTCTCCATTGTATTCAACAGCCTGCAATAGAAGTCAATCATTTGGATCTACAGTAACCAAGAGTACCGAAACAACCTAGACACACTGGTACACCAATGAAGTTCATCATTCATTTCGCCATCCGTGAGCAGCCACAATGATTACAGGAAAACCTTCAGTAAAATATTGGGCAGAGTTTAATTGCAACATCTCCTAAGTATATGATAAAGGAGTAAAGCACCACCAGATTCAATTAATATTTACTCGAAGCCGCAAGTAAATAAGCCTATCAAAATGACATAACCTTTTGTGCTGCTTCAGCTGTGGTAAATTCAACACGACAAAACCCCTTAAACCTGTCATCAGCATCAACAACGAAGCATACATCCCGAATTTCACCAGCAGCTTGGAAGAAATTGTCTCTGCAAAATGAAATTTGTCAGTTGATAATACATGAACAAGCTCCATAGTCAAAGACGCAACACTTACACATCAGCCTTTTCAATCGAGTATGGCAGGTTACCGATGAAGACAGTCTTTGAGCCCGTACTGTGAGGTGTAGCAGGCGTTTTCGGCTGCATCCAGAATCAACATGAGTTTACAATATCAAAAAGCTGATGATAGGTGGTCGAGGAACAGGAGCTAAGGACAGGACAAGCAATGGTATAAGGAGCAATACGGCTTTTTTCTCCGACATTGGAGCTTCTTTTGCAGCAAGAGAAGCATCTACCATAACTGCATCAACATCCTGTAATATATATTTGAAGTCCAAAACAAACCACATATTAGAAAACTCCCATTTACAATGAAGTAAGAAAATTTAAATGATAACTACATTAAAAAAAATAACAACAGGACTATCTAACTCTCAGGACGAAAATGGATCATAACTAACCATACCAGCACAAAAGACAATTTGCTCTCTCTCAGCACAAGGTTGACAAAACAACTAGAACAAACAAGTAATCATTCCCCAATGAATGGTCTCAGAGTCATCAGTAGTTTCTCTGTCACTGTTGCTTTCTTTTTTACTAACTTCCCCGTTCGAATTGTTTACAGGAATCTTGGGCTGAAATGAAAAGAAAGGAATAAATGGCATTGGGATCCTACCTTTAAGATACTGAAAGGGACAACCAAGCAACATACACACGGGAGAAATGGAAATGCTATGTGCCAACCTTTTTCTTTTGTAGCTCTTCATCACTCTCCTCTAAACTATCATCCTCACGGTTGGTTTCATCAACAAAAATCGCGCTGACGAATGCACAAGAAAGGGAAAAAAATAGAAATCAGATCTAATAAAACTCGCATCACCAATTGAAATCGCATTCCGACCGTGTACCTCCGCTGAATCCTGCAGAATTCCAAATGCGCGCAGATGTACTCCGCATGGCGATGCCTGCGCTCTTTGGAGGCTAAGACAAGCTTCGAAAGAGTAGTCGTCTTAACTTTTGCAGTTTCCTGCAATGAGGTGGCCCATATTTTTATAACAGTTCAAAAACCATAAACACTCTATTGATGAGATATATA
This sequence comes from Metrosideros polymorpha var. glaberrima, assembly GCA_001662345.2. Lineage (NCBI taxonomy): Eukaryota > Viridiplantae > Streptophyta > Magnoliopsida > Myrtales > Myrtaceae > Metrosideros > Metrosideros polymorpha. The sequence continues at coordinate 2,838,353 of BCNH02000007.1, read as the reverse complement.
AACAACGATCTGAGAACTAATAAACAAAACTGTCATTAGCCGATAATCAAGTTGATGTGAACAAAACTGTCACAAGTTATGCAGAAAGAATTGAAGAAATTTGCCATAAACATAAATAAAATGACTATATATACTGACTTCATCCTCGGATTCATATGCTGAAAAATCAAAATCATCGAAACAGCAGCAAGACTGGCCCTTCTTGGCAAGGCTAGCAATTGTGCCAGATATAGACGCCAATGGTTGAATATTCGGATACATATGTATACTGACTTCATCCCCCTCGGATCCATATTCTGAAAAATCAGAGTCATCAGAACTGCCGTAAGACCGGCCCTTCTTGGCGAGGCTAGCAACTGTGCTGTATTTAGACGCCAATTGTTGATTATTCGGAGCAGGTTCCTAAGAAGCAAAAGGGGGACCGTTATTCATGCGCGGTATATTTATATCCAAATTCACACACAAAAGGGGCCAACCAACACTGCCAGACTGACTATAAAGTAGATACAACACAAAAAGAGACTAAACAGACATTGATGACAGAAACACTAGAATCTGAGGATGAATCCTCTGAACTACTAATTTCGGCTCTCTTTTTCAGTGGCTTCTTCATTTCAATGTTCAGCTTCTAACACAAACAAAGACAAATAGTTCGAATCTCCATCAAGAGATCACCATATGCAGTGGTTGCACAGAACAAAAGATTATAACACACCTTCTCCTCTTCCTTGGAATCAGAGTCATCCAAGCTGCTATTCTTCTTTGTCGCCGTTTTGGCTTCAGCTTTCTTCTTCTGAATAGACTGCTGTATCCCTTCATCTCTCTTCTGCTTCTTTGCATTCACCTGCTTCTCCAACGCTTCTTCTGCTCCTCTTTTACCTATGCAACGAAAGCCAAAAAGCATGAGATTGCAAAGTTTGCAAGTAAACTCGAACAAGGAGGCACATAAAACCAAACTACTATTTCACGCACATGCACAAAGAGAGCACGTGAGAGATGGACACAGGCAAACAGAGAAATCAGACAAATCAATAAACTCAAAACGCATAGAAGAACCAAATGCGCGTTCCCCAGAACAAAGAACAGCAGAGAATAAACTTACCTATCTTGGCAGACTCCGACACCGGTAAAGCAGCAGGAGCTGCAACCTAGACACAGACGGACAAAACAACAAAGGTTCAGCCGATAAGAATGCCAGCGCGAACTCGACAGATAAACCAATGCTAAATCAATGGAACAAGAGAGACTGCCATGGCGGCCATGGGAGCAGATTTCTTAGTTCAGCAAAAACCCTAGTTGTGGAGAGGAGTTAGGGTTTGGGGAATCTCACACTCACTAGTGAAGCGCGTGGGTGAGGGAGGATTTCAAGCCTCGTTATAACATGCTTTGCTTTATAATAGAATTTTTCAATAATTTCAAGATTAAATTCATAGAATTTCTATTTTTAACCCCATACGTTAGGATAATCTAAAGTATAAATGAAGAGCAGATATTTCCTCCTTCTTGATAGTGGAGAGTTAGGGACTCTTTATTGATCAATGAATTAAGAACAATGCTGGGCATACTAATTTTGGTTTATAAAAATGGTTTTAATGAACGTGGCAAATTCTAAGTATCCTTTTATATGAGTGGATCATGTTCTATAACCAAATAAAAATTTGACATACTAATTTAATAAATTAGTTTAATATACTCCATCTTCTTTTTTGCCAGCAGTCTTCATATGCTCGGCAAAAATTTATGTTGACAATAGTTCACTTCGACGTGAAAAATTTATTTGCACACACTTTCAAACAGAATTAATAACAAAGTACTAGAGTAAGAAAAATACGCATTGAGATACAAAGAATGAAGAACAATAAATGAGACAGAGAAAACTGACGATAAAAAACAAAATAATAGCAAATAGGTGGGGATGAAGAATAAAAATCTCCCGTAGGTAAATTCATTACCTTTCTTTTCCTCCGTCTTAAGAGATTGCATTTGATAAGCACAATTAGGAGTGAGCAGTTCCAAGTTCCTTAACATGTTTCTCATTTTTTGAAACTTGAAATTTATCCTGCATACTTGGAACCTACCCTGTCACAAGTTCCAGGATCTAACAGGTTCCTTTTTTTTTTTCATTTCGAGTTAAGCAAAAAGAAAAACAGGTACCATTGTGTTCTTTGTAAAATATAGTCATATGATCACTGCTAGGTTTTAAGGCACGCAAAAACAACGCAAACAAAGTCTCCACACTATAACCAACAGCTCCAGTATAAGAACCTAAGTTCCCGAATGACTTGGCAAGCATGAGAACATGTAGCACTGAATCATGATAGAGAGCAAAAAGATCGAAGCTGGTCTCTCAGAAAACTGCCGGTGACACTGAAATTGGAACCCAAGCATGACAAGAGTCATTCAGTCGCAAGGCAACATGCACAGATTAGGAAAGTCACACGAGCCCTAAAGTACGGTAACACAGAGAAATGAGAATTTCCTCTTCCCAATCCGGATCGATTCAAAAGCACGTTCAATCCACCACAGTCAAAACTACAGTCGTGTGACGATAAAGAGCTCAGCCGTGAACCGAGCGAAATTTCTTCTTTCAAAACCCTTACACAGCTGTGCACATGGTGAGCCCTAATCTTCATCCCCCTCCCCCCAAAAAAAAAAAACAGAGAATTCACACAGAGCGGCCCACGCAAAGCCTCAGCAAGCGGCGACTCCATCGTTTCCATCGACCGAACAGGAAGAAATTGAGGACACAGTGGAACAACAACAGCGAATACAAATAAGCGAAGGGGATCCGACGAACCTCGATCACGAGAGTAGACTCCATATCCACAGCAGCGAGCGAACTCGAGCGTCCCAGTGATCCGCAAGAGCAGCGACGAGGTTTGAAAACGAGGATAAAATTTAGGGTTTGGACTTTGGAGACAACAGACGAGGCAAGAAGGAAGAGATCTGTTCTGGTCGCATTTGTTCTTTAGAGCAAAGCGCCGTTGGTTAATGAAACTTAGGCTGCGTTTGGTTGTCAGGATAAAAGGCAAGATAGAATATGTTATATCCTATCATGTATTTGGTAGGTGTCCTTGATAAGATAAATGGGGATATAGAGGAGATATAAGAGGGATAAAATTATCTTAGGAGGAGGTGGGATAAGGTGGGATAGGATTTCATTTCCCTTTTTCTCCCTCCAACCTCCTTGTCGCCACCCTTTGCCATCGCCCTCCGTTGTCACCCGTTGTCATCACCCACCCCCGCCGCCGCCACCCACCCTCGCTGCCAGCCGCCCATCGCCACCGCCGACCGCCCGTCACCTCCTCTAGCCGGCCACCCGTTGTGTCGCCACCGACAGCCGGCCGCCCGTCGCTGCCATCGGCCACCACCACCGTCAGCCGATGGTGGCGCTACCGGCTAACCACTTTTAACTATAATTCTTTCCCCCTAATCTCTTCGCCACTGCCACCGCCACCACCAAAGCTTCACGGGCATCTATTTTGAGGAAAGAAAATTTTTAAAAGTAACCTTAATTTGTTCATCCCCAAGATGTCTAGTTGTATATCCGACTTTAAATCCGCCATTCACCAAACAGTAAATAGGATATGACAAAATCCCAAGATTTCTTATCCTATCCTATCCAGTCCTATCTTGACAAAAAATTCGGACGACCAAACATAGCCTTAGGATTTTTAAGTTCCCGATTCAGGAACCGAGAACTGAGAATCGTGAATCGGCGATTTCTATAAAAGTGGAACTGGGAACCGGACCATCTCTCCTTAAAATCTAACACCAAACCGGTAATTCTCTGATTCCTGATTTTATCCTGAAATCATGTTCACCCTTAAGCACAATTACTTTCCCTTTTTTTTTTTTTACCGTACACAATTAATTTCCTCCAACAATGTAAATTCATGAATTGAAGTTATTAAATTGTACTCTTTCGAGGCAACAATATGATCGTTTTACTTTGCCAGTGATCTTACTCCAAATTAAATCCTAGACAGAAGTACAAACTTTACATTCTCTCCGCACCACTATATTCTTTTGGAAGAGGAGTATGGAATACGAATTTTCGGTTTGACCAATGATATGTTTCTTTCGAGGAAACTCAACAATACAGAAAATTTCTATTATTTCTATCGCTTAAGAAAAATGTGTTACAAAAAAAGTATTTCTTCTCAATAAAAGTGTTTGGAAATATGATATTCTTATCAATGAAACATTTCCCATTAATTCATTTTTGTGGAGGAAATAAAATATTAAAGTTGGGAAAATCTTTTCCAAAAATCTTGAATTTTCGGGAAACAAACACACCATCGGCAAGCCATCTCACCCAAATTTGGCTCGTGTATTGTCGATACCGTCGGGGGGTTGATGTGGTGGAGAATGTTGCCCACTATGGATGGCGGAAGCTCGACCTTGAGGGCCATGAACCAAAGAGTTGGGTTGTGTTTGGTTGAAAGATATTTGGGAAATTTTCAAATAAGAACATGAAATGCCATCATTTTCTCAAATAAAGGTCAAAAGTTGATCTTGTTTTAAATAAAAGGGTTAATACCATGAAAAATCCCAAACTGGTACGCCTGTGACAAATTTACCCCAAACTATTTTTTTGACCACAAAAAATTCCAAACTGGTACACATGTGACAAATTTACCTTCAACTAATTTTTTGACCACGAAAAACCTCAAACTGGTATATTTATGACAAATTTACCCCAAATTGGTACACCTATGACAAATTTACCCTCTGTTAGTTTCCGTTAAATTGTATTAATACCACGAAAAATCTCAAACTGGCAAACCTAAGACAAACAGAAGATAAAACCCAAAATTAATACATCATGTCAACTGTTACGTGTCATCAAACTCAGCAATTGAACAGTAAATTTTGACAGAAACTGACGGAGAGTAAATTTGTCACAGGTGTACCAGTTTGGGATAAATTTGTCACAAATGTACCAGTTTAGAGTTTTTCGTGGTCAAATAAATAGTTTGGGGTATATTTGTCACAAGCGTACCAGTTTGGGGTTTTTTGTGGTATTAACCCTTAAATAAATGCCTGAAGTGTCTTTATTTTTTCAAATAAGGGCATGAAATGGATCTTGTTTCAAATAAGAGTATGAAGTACCCTCTTTTGTCTCAAATAAGGATCTGACCTCAATGGCATTTTCGTCATTTTACTTTTTTGATTAAATAAAAAAATATTTAAAAGTGTTTAAAAAAATACAAAAAAAAAATGAAAAAGCAGGGCAAGGGCGGCAGGCATGCCCTCACTTTCTCTAATCAAAAAGTAAAAATACAAAAATGTCCTTGAGGTCAGACCCTCATTTGTGAGGGCATTTCAGACTTTTATTTAAGAAAATGAAGGCACTTCATGTCCTTATTTGAAACAAAGTCCACTCCATGCTCTTATTTGAGAAAATGAGAGCACGTCAAGGCCTTATGTGAAATTTTCCCAAGATTTTTTACTCAATGAGTATTTTTTGTTCAAACTGGTTTGAAGTTGAAAAAGAAAAAGGAAGGAAGGAAAAATAGAAGGTGAAGCAAATGAACAAATTTGGTGAAGCAATTATGATGAAGTAAATCTCTCCATCATCTCCATCTCTCTATCGTCTCCATGGTGTATTTGCCCGACCACCACTCTCTCGCTCGTCAGCCTCCCGCCAACCATGGCGACTTTCGTGTCCACTAACCCAAACCTACGACCGCCGAAGACCCTAGGTGACCATGAAGAACAGATTTGGAGCCTTACGACCTTGGATGAACAAATGTGGAGCCTCGACGAACTCGCGACTCTCAACCCTCAGACCTGGAGCCTCCTGAGTAGCCACGATCTCTCCTTAGATCTGGCTATAAGCATCGGCCCAACCTTAAGCTAGGATCGTCGAGGTCCTGCAACCTCATGCGAGGCGATGGGGTCTCTATCGACTACAATGTAAGCATCAGCTTAAAGGTAAGCAATCTGTTCCCTTGGCATGTTAACATCCTTGTACAAAGACATGGTGTCGTAACGCATTCTTGTTGAAAATACAATCGTCCTGAGAGCCAGCGCAATGTCCATATCTCCCAAAAAGGAGATGCCCCAAACTCAACTGCTATATGGCCCACATCACGTCACCTCCAACTGATTGATTAGCTCCATTACCTTTACCTACATCAAGGAAATTATGTTTGATTAGACAAGGAGAGAGAGTGTGTGTGTGTGTTGGAAAAATTGTTGGAAAAATCCACACGTATTAGGGAAAATACGTAACACTATTTGTTGTAACCAAAAAATAATCACAAGGAGAATATGATAACAATATTTTATAACAACCAATTTAATGTATAATAATCTTCATAAATAAAGATGCTGAATTACAACTCATAATAGACTTGCTTGATGCTATGAAGTTGAAAAAAAAAAATTGAACAAGAGGTGAGGTACAACTAACCGAATCTCTTTAAGGCGATTAGTTCCTACCAACGGTGTTAAGCAGCTTCATGAACTATGCCTTCCAAGATACAACACCTTGAACCTGTTTGGATTAGCACTCTGCAAACAGAACTCTGTCGAACACTTCTTGAAACTAGCACACTTAAAGGAAAATTTGAAGTAAAGAGAGTATCGAAACTTTTTTTTTTAGTCTTTTCGAAATGAAGAACTATATATAGAGTTTGAAAGTTCATGTACTCAAGGCGATACATGAATCCATGAATTAAATGAATTCATGAATCCAAGAGATACATGAACTTTCGAGACGTATGAATTTAATGGGTTCATGAGTTCGAGAATCATAAATTCAAAAGATACACTTATACAAGAAATATATGAATTGAAAAAACGTATCTCGTTTTGCTCACATACGTTGATCCATTAACACATTAATTACAACAATCCCCCATATTAATGGATCAACAAGACATTTTGATTCGAGGAATTCCAAGTGTACTTGTGGAGATAAACTGCATCAAGATAGGTAGCTTTCGCTTTGAACTTTCTTTAGTGAAAGCCTATCGGACATACTTAACCAGTCGGTGGACTAAGCCTTGAATTGCTAGTTGTTGGTGTAAGCCCAGACAATAGACCTCACATAGAGTATCTCCGAATCAAGATTGGTTCTCGGTTGCGTTCATTCTTTTGGCCTTGAACCTCTCAATATTCATGCGTGCTTTAGAAAATCTGGCATTTAAAGATTTTCATAGAATCGGCCAGCTCCACACATATAGATGCATTCCTATGAAAGGTATCCTACTATACTTCCCTGGGATGTTAAAATCCAAGTTATAGGAATCATTAAACACATAACGTATCCTTGAAACGCTGTAGGAAGCACTATTGCATCATAGGAATCGAAGACAATGCGCACACTAGAGTTTCTAGAAGTTGCGTTGCCCTATTGAACCTAGTCCATGGGATCTTCAATCGCATAGGTTAGGTTTCCATCATGGAACCTCTTTATTGGGTTAAGGCTTTTAACCACATTCTCCTCAATGTGCAGTTAACTTGCTCTCTCGACAAACCTTTTGTCAGCGGATCCGCAATGTTTTTCTTTGACTTCACAAAGTCCAAAGATATTATTCCATTCGAGAGCAATTGTTTTACAGTATTATGTCTACGACAACTGTGTCTAGACCTACCGTTATATATCACATTTTGTGCCATCGCAATCGCTGCTTGATTGTCACAGTGAATGCATATCGGAGGCACAAGTTTTGGCCACAACGGAACGTCCTTAAAAAATTGTCGAAGTCACTCTTGTTTCTTCAGCAACTTTATTCAAAGCAACAAACTCTGATTCCATCGTAGAACGCACTATTAGAGTTTGTTTTGAGGAGTTCTAAGCACCTCCTAAGGTGAACACATATCCACTAGTAGATTTCAATTCATCGGAATTTGAAATCCAATTTGCATCACAATAGCCTTCCAAAATAGCTGGATATTTACTATATTGTAGAACATAGTCTTTGGTATTTTTTAAATACTCCAATACTCTCAACAGAGCATTCTAATGCTCGTGATCATGATTACTTGTATATCTACTCAGTTTTCCTACTGAGTATGCAATATTCGGTCTAGTGCAGTTCATGATGTACATAATGCTGCTGATCACTTGAGAGTACTCCAGCTGCCTGATACTGTTTCCAGTATTCTTTATCAAAGATAGGTGTGATAGAAAAGGATTATTCGCATCTTTAATGCCGAACCTTTTAAATCTCTCAATTACTTTTTCAATGTAATGAGATTGTGTTAAATCTAAGCCATCAGAATTCCTTAGAACTTTGATACCGAGTATAACATTCGTGACGCCTAAATCTTTCATCCCAAAGTTCTTCTTGAGAACATTCTTGGTGATTTTAATAACCTCAGCGTTATCTCCAATAATAAGCAAATCATCAATATATAGACAAATAAGTATACATCCAACGGACATGGATTTAGTGTACAGACATTTGTCACACTCATTGATTCTATATCCATTTTGGATCATTATACAGTCAGACTTTTCATGCCATTGTTTAGGAGCTTGTTTAAGTTCATACAATAATTTGACAAGTTTACACACTTTTTGTTCTTATCCTTTGACCTTGGAACCTTCAAGTTGTTTCATATAAATCTCTTCATTGAGATTACCATTCAAGAATGTAGTTTTCACATCCATCTATTGTACTTACAAATTGTATAGCGAAGCTATAGCAATTAACATCATAACTAATGTTATCCTTGTTACAAGTAAATAAGTATCAAAGTAGTCTAAACCTTCTCTTTGTCTAAATCCTTTGACAAGAAGATGTGCTTTATACTTATCAATTGAACCATCAGCTTTACTCTTCTTCTTGAATATCCATTTACATCAAATTGGTTTATTTCCAGATGGAAGATCATCCAATTCCCAAGTGTAATTACTTAGGATAGAATCAATTTCATTGTCAACAGCTTCTTTCCAATAAGGAGCATCTGGAGTTGACATTACTTTTTGAAACGTTTGAGACTCACATTCTAACATATATATTAGAAAATCAAGTCTTAAAGATTTTTCAATCCGCGACCTCTTGCTCCTTTGAAGTTCGGCTTCTCCGCCCTCAATTTCATCATTCTCAGATTCTGATTTTCTAAATCTCTTTTGAGAATGTTCACCCTGATTTCTTTTCGCAAGATATATATCCTCAAAGAATTCAGCATTCCTTGATTCTAGGATAGTATTGGCATGGATTTCCACATTTTCATATTTGTGAACAAAAAATCTATATGCGCTACTATTTGAGCATAGCCGATGAATATGCAATACACCGTTTTAGGTTCCAACCGAGTTTGTTTAGGAGGAGGAATCGCCACCTTGGCTAGGCACCCCCACACTTTCAAGAAATTGTAAGATTGTAACCTTCCACTCCATAACTCATATGGAGTTTTACTCATTTTCTTGTGGGGTATTTTATTAAGAATATAGTTTGTAGTTAGAATTGCCTCCCCCCACAAGTTCTAAGGTAAATCGAAACTCAAGAGCATGGCGTTAGCCATCATTTTTAGAGTTCTATTCTTCTATTCAACAACTCCATTTTGTTGTGGAGTATAAGGTGCAATTGTTTGGAGAATTATCCTCAAATTAGCACACAACTCCTTTAAATTAGAAGAATTGTATTCTCCTTCTCTGTCAGACCCAAGCACTTTGATTCGTCTATGAAGTTGGTTCTCGACCTCATTTTTATACTTGATAATCATGCTCATAGCCTCATCTTTGCTAGTCAACTGATAAACATAGCAAAATCGAGTACAGTCATCCACAAAAGTGATGAAGTACTTTTTTCCCCCTCTACTCTCTACAAACTTTAAATCACATAGATCACTATGGATTAGTTGTAGAGGTTCACTCATTCTTTCAATGGATTTGAAAGATTTCTTAACAAACTTAGCCTCGACACAAGTCTCACACTTGTAATGGGCATTCAACTCAAACCTTGGAATTAGCCTCAAGTTTGATATCTTCCTCATTATACCATAGTTTACATGTCCTAATCTACTATGCCATAGAAAAGGAGACACAACAATGTAAACTAAAGACTTCTATTTATTAATAGTCTTTGGGTACAAGAGTTTCGAGTTTACATCAATGATAGCCACATTAGCTTTGAACATGTCATTGTTCAAGTACCCTTTCCCCATATACATCCCCTCTTTGGAATGTATAAACTTGTCGAATTCAAACACAATTTTGAAACCCTGCTTGATAAGTATGGGGCCAGAAATGAGATTCTTTCAGATCTCCGGTGCATACAACACATTTTTCAGGCTAATCTCCTAGCCGAAGGTGAACTTCAGGATCACATTTCCTCTCCCGACAATCTTTGCTCATGTGGAGTTAGCCACATAAAGCATCTCCTCTCTTCAGCCTTCTCGTAAGACGAGAACATGTGTTTGTCCACACCAATGTGATTTGTGGCACTCGTGTCCAACCTCCAATCGATATTGCTCGACACCGAGGATACCTCAAACATCACCATAGCAGTCAGTCTCTCATCATCTGCCTACTCTGACAAATTCAGCTTCTTGACTGCACCACCGCCCTTGCCTTTACTCGGACGCTTCTTGCAATCCTTAGCCTAATGGCCAAACTTATTGCAAATAAAACATGTCCCTTGGAATTTCTGAGACTATTCCTTCGGCTTATAGCCTACACCGATGAATTTATTCGATTTCTCATTCGGTATTACTAGAGGTGGTACCTTCAAATAAGGCAAATCCTATTAATGTACACTCGTACCATCATAGATGGTCTCAGCCCGAAGGCTTGTAGCATTAGCTGCAACAATACTAGGCCTCGAGATATTAACCTCTCTACCAGCAGCAGTCGAATTAACTATAGGAACGTCTTCAAAAATATTCCGGTCATCAATGGGTACTTGATTGTTATCAGCTATCCCGATTTACTAATAAACACAACAAACATTAAGAAAGTTAATTGCCTTAAGATTGTTGGAAAAAATTACACATATTAGGGAAAATACATAACACTGTTTGTTGTAACCAGAAAATAATCACAAGGAGAAGGTGATAACAATATTTTATAATAACCAAGCCAATGTATAATCTTTATAAATAAAGATGCTGAATTACAACTCATAATAGACTTGATTGATGCTATCAACTCGAAAAAGATATTGAACAAGAGGTGAGGTACGGCTAACCGAATCTCCTTAAGGCGATTAGTTTTTGCCAATGATGCTAAGCAAGTTCACAAACTATGCCTCCCAAGATACAACACTTCAAACCCATTTGGATTAGCACTTTGCAAACAAGACTTTGTCGAACACTTCTTGAAACCAGCACACTTAGAGGAAAATTTGAAGTGAAGAGAGGATCGAAACTTCTTTTTTTTTTAGTCTTTTTGGAATGAAGAACTATATATAGAGTTTGAAAGTTCATGTACTCAAGGCAATACATGAATCCAGGAATTAAATAAATTCATGAATCCAAGAGATACATGAATTCAAGAGATACATGAACTTTCGAGACGTATAAATTTAATAGGTTCATGAGTTCGAGAATCATAAATTCAAGAGATACACGAATACAAGAAATACATGAATCGAAAAGACGTATCTCGTTTTGCTCACATATGTTGATCCATTAACCCATTAATTATAACAGAGGGAACAACTTCACAACCTTGGGTGCTCCACTAACAGTTCCAATAGGCAAGGCGGATTGTCAATCATCCCAACAAGTGAGCTGATCGTCTAATTCACCCATCACCGGCAACATCAAAATGTTGTGTTGTTTGAAGAATACCTATAGTTTTGCTATCACTATGCAGATGATATGATTGGATAAACCAATAATGTAGGCTAAGACTAGTATAGAATTGTTAAAGCTAAAAAAACTGTCACTATGATTTGCTCGAGTAAGTTATGCTAATTCAACGTGGCAAATTTAGAAACAGACATTCTTGGTGATCGAACACTAGATTCAAGTGCTGCACTATTGAAAGATCGAGAACACTTCTATGAAAAGGAAATCGGATAAGTTTCATGAAACATTGACATGCTGAGCAATTTATAAAGCAGAACTAGTGGACCATATACCTGCATGTCTTGAATTATAGAGCTTTTCCTTTTGCATAATAATAATGATACTAGATGTTCTAGCAGTATAACTTTCTACTCCACTTTCTCTCGGATGAAGTGATATTGTATGCTAATGTGCTTTGTTCTTGCATAAAATTCGGGATTCTTAGCCAAGAATTAGCACTCCGGCTATCACATCCAATCTTCACTCTTTCTTGTGTAAAACTAAGCTCTTTACACAATTTGCGCAACCATATCACTTCCTTTGCCGCATGAGTAAGGGCCATGTACTCTGCCTCAGTAGAAGATAACGCAACCATGCTCTGCCTCTTGCTCATCCAACTTATAGCTCCGCCGAATAACGAAACAACATATCCACTAGTTGACCTTCTACTATCAATGTCACATTCCCAGTCAGCATCCACAAAACACTTCAGTTCTAACACTTGCTGTCCCTTTGAGCTTTTCATGCCATCATAACATAATTTAAAGTTAGATGTACCGCGAAGATAATGAAGCACCGCTTTTCTTCCATCCAATGCTCTTTCCCCGAATTGGATATATATTTGCTCAATACTCCTACTACTTAAGCAATATTTGGATGAGTATATACCATGGCATATATCAAGCTCCCAATTGCGTTTGCATATGGGACTATTGCCATCTCTTCAGCTTCCTCTTCAATCTTGGGACACTGGAGCGCTGATAACTTGAAACTTGTGGACATAGGGGTCTTCACTGGTTTACAGTCTATCATGTTGAATTTCTTTAGCACACTTTCAACATATTTTTTCTAACTTAGCCATAACTTCTCATTCTCATGCTCCCTTTTTATTTGCATGCCCAAGATGAAGTTTGCTGGGCTTAGATCTTTCATCTCAAACTGTTTTGCCAATAGTCCATTCACAGTGCTAATCATTCTCAAATTATTTCCAACTAGTAGCATATCATCAACATATAAGGTTAAGATAACAAAATTATCATCTAACCTCTTCACATAGACACAATGATCAGCATCACAACGAACAAAGCCAAGCTTCAGAGCATATGAGTCGAACTTTTGGTACCACATTCTTGGAGATTGCTTCAGGCCATACAAAGACTTGTTCAGTTTGCAAACAAAATCTTCTTTTCCTTTGACCACAAATCCTTCTGGTTGCTTCATGTAAATATCCTCCTCCAAGTCACCATGGAGGAATGTTGTTTTCACATTGAGTTGCTCTACCTCCAGATTGTATGTAGTTGCTATAGATAAGATAAGTCTTATGGAATTCAATTTAGCAACAGGAGAAAAAATCCCACCATAATCGACTCCCTTCATCTGCGAGTATCCCTTTACAACCAAACGAGCTTTGTATCATTTTATCTCTCCATCTACAGATATTTTCTTCTTGAATAGCCACTTGCAACCAATTGCCTTTCGATTTGCAAGCAGTTTTACCAAACTCCAAGTTTATTTTTTATCTAGTGAATCCATCTCATCTTTCACGGCTTTCTCCCACTATTTGGCATTCTCTGCACTTTTAACTTCCTTAATAGTACTTGGATCATCACCTGTAATAGTCAGAGCTCAATTCTCATTACCAACAAACAGGGCATACCTCTCAGGTGGTCTTCTCATTCGGGTGGACCTTCTTAAGACTAGTTCAGGTGATGCTTCAGCTTCAAACTCAGTTTCAAAATCTACTATGTCATCCACCTCGTTAGGCTCCTCAGCTTCAAAATATGAATTTTCTGTTCCAGCTTGTGTAGCCTCTGTCTCTTCCTTCAAACTAACATCTAACTCAACTGTCTGTGATTTTTTAGGAGCTTGTGGAATAATATAATTTTTCATAGATTCTTTTAACACCACATCTCTGCTATATATGATACGTTTAGTTTCAGGATTCCATAGCTTATACCCTTTGACACCATCTTTGTACCCAACGAAGATACACTCATTTGACTTGCTCTCAAGCTTGTTCTTCTTTTCCTTTGGCATGTGTATATATGTTTTAAAGCCAAATACTCTAACATGGGATATGTCTGGCTTCTTTCCGAACAATGCCTCAAACGGTGTCTAATCCTTCAAAGCTGATGTGGGAGACATGTTCTTTAGATAACACGCAGTAGCCACTGTTTCTGCCTAAAATTCAGTTGCTAAGCCTGCATCACTTAGCATACTCTTGCCTTCTCCATTAGAGACCTATTAAGCCTCTCCGCCACCCCCATTCTGCTAAGGTGAATAAGGCGTTGTTTTCTGCCTTGCAATGCCATTGGTTGCACAGAACTGATCAAATTTTGCTTAACAGAATTCTCCTCCATTGTCAGTCCGCAAAACTTTGATTTTTCTATCAAACTGGTTTTTTACCAAAGCTTTGAACTCATGAAATTTTCAAGCATGTCATCTTTACTCTGTAGAAAATATATCCACACATATCTAAAAAAATCATATGTAAAAGAAACATAATACCTTGATTTTAGGTGTAGGCCCAAAGACATCACTGTGGATCATATCCAGAATCCCTTTCGCTCTCCCTCCTATAAATTCAAAAGATACCCGATTCTGTTTCCCATGTACACAATGTTCACAAAATCCGAAACCCATAAAACAACTTGCAATTCCATCCACCATTTTCTTTGCGGTAAGGATCACCAACCATTTTTCACCGATATAACTCAATCTCCAATGCCATAGCATCGAAGTATCTTCTTCCACTTGCTCTGAGATATAACTCTCCCCACTGATCACTATGCTTCCTAAGAACTTCCATAGTTTTCCACACTGTTCTCCTTTGGCGATCACCATAGATCCATGTGTTAGCTTGCAAGAATATTTGTTGCTAGTGAAAGTAATGCCAGCATCTGCCATAGTTCCCATAGAAATAAGATTCCCGATAAGACCAAGAATATGCATCACATCAGGAAGATTCTTGATTGTCCCATCTTTCATCCTTAGCTTCACCTTTCCGCGACCAACAATATCAAGTGCCGTTTCATTTCCCATTCACACTGTACCTCCATGATATGGCTTATAACAGCATAACCAATCTCTATGAGACGTCATGTGGAAAGACGCTCCAGTATCAATTATCCATGCACTGCGATCACCCTCAGATGGATTGCATATGAGATACATGTCTCTCGTGCTGCTGTCATCATCCTTCTTTTTACTAGAGGATGGTGCCTCGTCTCGCTTCTCTAGACCTACACTTTTGCTTCTGCAATCTTTCTTCAGGTGTCTAGCCTTTCCGCACTTCCAACACTTTATTTCGGATCGAGCACAATGTTCTAGATAACACGCTCAAGCATAATAGTGGATTCTCACCGTGGAGCTGATATGCATTACATGAGAGTACCGTTCCACATCCATCAGCCTTTCCACCTTCACTGAACCATATTTTGAAACCTGCACCAAGAGAACAGAAAAAGAAAAACCGGGCATCAGATGAACTGATGCTGCAAATGTTTCTAGCCTGAAATTTGTAGGAACCGCATTGTGCCTATATTAGCCAAAATTGCCTTTAACCTAAGGTAAAGGAGCGATCTCCTACCGAAATTAAAATGGGACAAAAGACATTACTCCCCCAAATAAAACTTGATGTTTGCAGAGATCTATCATTTAAAATTTACATACGCACATGAGTGTGCATGCATGTTTTTTTTTTGGGAGGGGGGGATATAAAAAAATTTCGAAAAGTGAGAACATATGAATGGTATTGGTATAAGGTGAAAATGTTGACAAAGGCCATGTAGATCCATATATCTGGCTCTCTCTATTCAACCTCTTAGAGAATGAAAAACTGAAAGAAAATTGGAATATGCGGAACAATAGGTTTAGCAAGTAAAATGGTTCTGCCAATTCTATAACAGTGAGAATATAAGTATCCACATTATTATAGGAATAATAGTGCCTCATCCCAAATATAAGTATGGACCTTGCCAACATCCTTTTGGCCCAAATCAACCAGCATGATGTGTTCTACCTGTTGCTTTGCATCATTTAGCAACTGGACTTGTAAGATCTCATCTTCCTTAGGCGTCTTCCCTCTCCTCACAGTTCCAGCTAAGGGGCGATTCACAACCTTCGTCTGCACATTTCCATAAAAAGTTTCCACATAAGAACAAAAGATACTCTTAAAACTAAGATCAAGGAATAGTAGATTCAATAAGCTTATGTCAAAAAGGCAGGAAAATATTGCGGGACCGGTCAAAAATCATACCATCTTAGTTGGCGATTCGAAATGAAAGGGGAAAAGGACAGCGCGAGTGCCAAAACTTGGCACGGGTGGACACTTTAGTGCTAAAACTTTCAAAATGGACACTTAAGTGCCACTTTTTTTTGAAACATAGGACACTTAAGTACCAACTCCGGCAAGCCTAGCCGGAAATCCGACGTTGCGTTATTTTATTAATATTTTAAGCTGACATGGCAACTTTTAAATAATTTTTTTAAAAAAAATTCAATTTTCCCTTTTGGTTTTTTATCTTTTTCTTCCTCCCTCTGGCCGGCCAGAGGGAGGACTGGCAAGGCCAACCGTTGAGGGGCTGCCACCGGTACTTGGTGAAGGAGAGGTAGGGGCGGCCATTTCTAAGGCAAGCGAACTCGCGCTCGATGAGGGGACAGATGGAGGAGTTGTAGAGGGTAGGATTGGTTCGCCACCCAACTCCCTTGGAACACATCGCACTTGGAAGTCTTTGTTGTTGCTTCTTGTGCCGCTTCTGCACCCCAAGTGCATCCCCATATCATCAACATCAAAACCAGTTTCCAATGAAAAGTATGTGAAGAAGCCTATCTGCAAGTCACTGAGTTGCGGCATGTGTTCACCCTCGAGCCCTGGTCTGTGACGCACACCATGTGTTCAACAAATTGTCGAGCCGAGTAGCCCTACAAGTCACCGAGTGGCAAGCAATCCAGCGGGCCCAGCCGATAGCGAGAGAGGTCTAGAGGGTGATCTAGGTGAACCCTCATTAATCCAGCCATCGACAATCTCTTTCCCTAGTCGATCGGTAGCCGCAGAGACCTCCTAGTCACAGTGCCCTCCTGAATCGTCCCTATGGCCCCAAAGAATTATGATGAGCTTTAAGCTTGTGGCTTTATTCTCTCTCTCATTGTGGGTGCGCTATTAATTCAATGGCTCGCTCAGCCATGGTGAGGGCGAGGTCGGCCTCGCCCAGATCTGGCAAGGTCGAGCCTCGCCATGGCATGGGCGAGGCTGGCCTCGCCGGCCCTCCCTCTGGCTGGCCAAAGCAAGGAATAAGAAGATGGAAAAAAAAAATAAAGAAAAGCCACGCCATTTAAAATTGTCGCCGGAAAAAGCCATGTCAGCAATTTGGTCGTAATTTCTTGCCATTTGCACTTAAATATTCCTTTCTTCTCTGATTTTGGTACTTAAGTGTCCCTTTTGAAAGTTGTGACACTAAATTGTCCACCTATGCCAAGTTTTGGCACTTGCGCTGTCCTTTTCCTGAAATGAAAGTAAGAGGACTTCACCTGTTTTACACTAGAAGAATTTCAGGACTTGAGGCAACCAGAATACACCCTTTAGCCTAGTATAAAAAAACCAATAAATCAACCATAGACAACTAGGAAAGCAGAATCGAGACTAACTGTAGATAAAATGATTTACCGGAAACACATACTTGCAAACATGTCATATATGGACTCGGATTCATAACTCTCAGTGCCATGTACACTTCAAATGGGTTGGCAAATGTGGGGAAAAGTAAAAGTCATAAACCTATTGCAATTGTGCCAATTTTATCCTATGTCTTTTGATCTAGTGCCAATTCAGTCCTTCTGGCTAATTTTGGCCAGATTTTGCTAACTTGGACGCTGGCCGGTCTATGTGGCATGGCCGATGCTGACGTGAACATTTTTCAATATTATTTTAATAATTTTTGAATATTTTATTTTCCTTATTTTTTTCCTTTCTTATTTTTTTCTCTTTTCTTCCGCTTTCTCTCCTCTGCAGCTCCTCTGATGGTCAGCGCGAGGGTGACCCTCATTGGGGTAAGGGCCAACACCGGCGAGGTCGCCCTTGCCAGATCTAGCGAGGGTCGGCCTTGCCTAGGCCAGGCGGCCTCGCTGAGCATCGCCTGGGCCAGGGTGAGGCCAAACCTTGCCTCGGTGACACCGCCTTGGCCTGGGCAAGTTTTGGCCTCACTAAGCCTCGCCTTGGCCTAGGCAACACCCGACGAAGGCGGCCTCACCCAAACGAGGTTCGGCCTCGCCGACGTTGGCCCTCACCCTAGCGAGGTCGACCTCACCTGTGGTGGCGAGGGCTACCCTCGCACCAGCCACTGGAGGAGCTATAGAAGAGAGGAGGGGGAAGAAAAGAGAAAAAAAAAAAGAAAGGAAAATAAATAATTATTAAAATTATTAAAATAATATAAGAAAATATCTACCGGCAAAATCCGGTCAAAATTAGCTTGAAAGACTAAATTGGCACTAGGTCAAAAGGTTTAGGACTAAATTAGCACCAATAAAAGGTTTATGACTAAATTGGTACAATTGCAATATGTTTAGGACTTTTCTGATGCTTTTCTCGGCAAATGTGCGGCATTCAAAACGTTGACTTAGTACAATTTGGAAAATATCTCCCGCCAGAATGTGTTCTTTTGCCTGGTGCACTCCCTTCTTCTATGCTTTGCTCGTCCTGTTCGACTTGTTTAAAGAAGGACCACAATGGTGAGTGTTTAAATCCACGGAACCTGGAGATAGCCTAGGCCTGACAGTTTACAATCATATTAAAAGACGTTTGATTTTCAAGATAACCACCTGATTCGTATAGACGAGGTATAAAGTTACTTACAGGGCGATATCCTGAACTCTGCTCACCTACTACTCCGAATGTTTGATGCCATCATTGTAAGCATTCTCAACTGAAGAGTGTTGATCAAGCCGAACCCAGTGAATTGCATATGCTTTCTAAGATAAACAAAATTAGAGCCCTTGTCACATTGAAAGTACACTGAGAAACATTCAAGAGAAATATGGAAAAGCAACTACTCCGGTGTTTCTAGCATAATGGAACCTAATTGGGAACTGGAAGTAACAATTCCTTTACTACCCAGTCAGATGCAATAAGGCAACAGGAAAAAGAAACTCGATGTTTGCGACTTAGTGACTACTCGTCTTTCTTCTTTATGGCCTTTCTAATAAGCATGCACCCACTAATTTACTTCCTTCCCAATTAATCACGGATCACTAAGGAATAAGCTAGTACTTGAACTCTAAAATCTAAATTAGTCGAAGGAAAGAACAATTGGGTCATGAGTAGTGAAATGTTTGCAGCAATCAAAAGTCTGAAGAACAGGATGGACTAGTACACCAAAGCAACAGTAGTATTATGTCAAAACATCATTTCAGCAATATAAAATTTTGTGCTTCTTAGGAAGTATTTCACCGTAATGAACAGCCAATTGAAGTAAGAGACAAATTTTATAATACCTTCTCTACATGTTCAAACACAATGACATCATGATAGCGGCCCAGATTTCTTTTTTTGATCTAAAAAACGGGTACTTTCATTCACTCAATAAAGTTCGAAAAATAATCAGAAGTGACATCAAAACATAACAAATCCCGAAGGATAGGGGGGCTTAGTCAGCCAATTTGATTGGAGGTAGCCTAATCTATGTGCCTTAGCTAGTCAATCCGCACAAGAATTTGCTTTGCAAGGAGAGAAGATGATTCTGATATCCTTGAGCCGGTCCAACAACCTTCTACAGTCAGCAATTATATTCGAAATGGGCCATGGGCAGGTGAGCGAATGGGCCTGATCTGATAATATCTTGACCACTGATAAGTTATCACTAAACAGTTCCCATTGCCTATCTGATAAGTTATTGGGCAGATCACTTAAAGACTTTGTCCTCCTTTCATCTCTCTTTAGTTCGAGGAAGCACCCTTCCTCTCTTTCCTTTAGTTCAAGGACTAACTGCAGACCACGACTCAGGGTGAGGGTTTCCACCGAGAGGGGGGATTCAGCTCGGATTGTCTCCGTGAAGCCGTCGATCAAGGTGCCATGGTTATCTCTCACTATTCCGGCAACTGCTACTTCCGATGTGCTCTCCACCCACGACGCATCAACGTGAATTTTCCAGGCCCTTTGACATGATGACGATTTTAGTTCAGGTGAGTTCGAATCTCTTTCCTTCAAGCAAATATCTGCATCTTCTTGACAAGATGGAAGCTTGACACCTTTGTTCATTGTGAGGGCCTCATCTATTAAGAGGGAGGACGTCGGTTTGCAAGCCCGGAAAATTGAAGCATTCCTAGCTTTCCAGATCTGCCAAAGAACCAACGCCACCTAGTTTTGATCTTGAACAAAGAGTTCACCGGTAAGGACTTCACGAAACCATTTATCCAGTCTTGTGATATTCTGTGGGTTGATCTCAAGGTTAATCCTTGAGTCCGACCAGATTTGATTTGTCCATTTACACATTAGAAATAGGTGTTATGTGGTTTATGGGCATGTTTGCACATAGGGTAGATAGGGTCGAGTTGAATCTTGCGTCGCCATAAGTTTTCTCTTGTGGGAAGGGCGTTTTGGCATGCGCTCCAAATGAAAAACCGCACATTTGAAGGAGACTGCAACTTCCAAATTCAAGACCATAGGTTCTGGGGAGGAAGATAAGAGGATGATGCTTGTTCTGTGCTTGTATTCTTGTTTTCTGTCTGCAATGTGTTGTATCCGCTTTTGACACTAAATGAACCGTCCTTACTCCCTGTCCAGACCATCTTATCAGTGATTGGGCTAGAACATAGGGGAACAACAAGTATTTCCTGTACAATTTGAGT
Source organism: Metrosideros polymorpha var. glaberrima (assembly GCA_001662345.2). Lineage (NCBI taxonomy): Eukaryota > Viridiplantae > Streptophyta > Magnoliopsida > Myrtales > Myrtaceae > Metrosideros > Metrosideros polymorpha. Next base: position 2,817,539 of record BCNH02000007.1, on the reverse strand, counting down.
GTCAAAGAGGGATTCCAGCTTTGTATGATTCCAAACTTGGGCAGTTTTATCTATTAATTCCTCAACCGTTACAGGGTCATCTCGGTTGGGTGGTCCTCCTAGGATACCAGTTGAGAGCCATCCATCCTCCCTGATATTAATGTTTTTGCCATCTCTGACTACCCATCTCACGTTCGATGCAATTGCATCTCTTCCCATAGTTAGACTTTGCTAGCCCCAAGAAGGATGGGAGCCCTTTTTTGCTTTCCAGAAATCACCGTTTGGAAAGTAAATCCTGCGTAAGGTTTGACTCCAAAGAGCTAAAGGTGATTGTGATAGCCTCCAAGCTTGCTTACCAAGCATAGCTTTGTTGAAGTTGATGAGATCTTTGAATCCCAATCCACCTTTATCCTTCTTGGTTGTTAAAACTTCCCGACTCTTCCAATGTATTCCTGATTTTGATTTATTGCTTTGGTTCCACCAAAAGGAAGCTATCCTTCTCTCAACGGCTTTGCATATGGAAATCGGTATCTTAAATATAGACATAGCGAACTAAGGCAAGGCTTGCACCACTATTTTAATTAGAATCTCCTTTCCCACCTTTGAGATTAATTTCTCCTTCCATCCCTAAAGTTTCATATCCACTCTTGCAAGAATCCAGGCAAACGTGTTCTTTTTAGACTTTCCCCAGTCCGACGAAATGCCTAAATACTTCCCAGTCTTCTCAATGATAGGTACTACTTCAAAGCATGAGCCATATTTTCCTTCAAAGTCAACGGGTAACCAGCACTAAAATATACACCTGAGGCAAAGCAACACTGATTAAGAATATTTGCCAAATTCTGGCATTCCCTGATAGTCCCATCAAGAAAGAAGATGGCATCGTCAGCAAACAACAAGTGAGATAATATGGGGTAGTGTCTGTTCGACTTAATCCCTTTGAGACTACCTTCTTCGATTGCGTGTTTCAATATATACGAAAGAACATTTGCCATAATGATAAACAGGTACAGAGACAAGGGATCCCCTTGCCTTATACCGCGAGATGGTTGGAAGATGGAAAGTGGTTCCCCATTCACTTTCACACTAAAGGTCACATTTGAAATGCACTGTCTTACCAAGGATACCCATTCTGCACAGAACCCCATTTTTTACATACAAGCGCACAAGAAATCCCACTCCACCCAGTCATAAGCTTTCTGTATATCCAATTTCAATAAAGCCTGAAACTATTTTTGTTCTCTTCTGGACTTTCAATTGGTGAATAACTTCCTAGATCGCAAAAATATTATTATCCTGTATTTGTCTAACCCAATGAAAGTGCTTTGTTCTGGAGTAACAATATCAGGGAACCAAGGCTTTAGGCAATTTGCCATAACCTTCAATATGATCTTATAATTGAAATTACAAAGATTTATCAGCCTATGTTGAGAGATGTTTTCTGGGTTAGACACTTTCGGGATGAGAGAAATAAGAGTTTTATTCAAGGCGGGGTCAAGAGTACCTGTGACAAAGAAATTTTTTACCATGGTCCATTTATCTTTATGCAATATTTCCCAATGATGATAAAAGAGCCCATGAAAGCCATCTAGGCCAGGTGCCTTAAATGCTCCCATTTGAAAAACTACATGCTTGACTTCCTCAATGGTAACTGGAGCCATCAAGGATTGGTTCATATCATTCCTAATTAATTCCGGACATACATCAATGATAGGTTGGAAATTTCTGGGGCCTACCGAGTCATTAAGGGAGTAATAGAATTGAGAAATATGGTCCTTCAACTCTCCTGGATTCCTACACCAATTATGATCGTCTGTTTTCAACAAGGAAATTCTGTTTTGTTGCCTTCTTTGGATCGTTGAGGCATGAAAGAATTTAGTATTTTTATTTCCCCATTTAAGCCAGTCAATTCGGGATCTCATGAATGTCAGCTAAGTTTCTATCATCTTGCGGCGCCGAGGAGAATGCTACCTTTTTCTTCTCCACATAGCGAACAGTATCGTATTGAATATGCTTCACTAACATGGAGCACCTCAATCAGCACAAATTCAAGCAAATTACATAATTAAATACCTATATCATCATGAAATATGATGATCACGAATCACTCCAATATGATTCGCTACAGCTCAAACACGATAATATTCGTCTGTTTTGAGTAAAACCGAGCTTGAAGCGAACAGAGCAGTATTGACTGTGCCCTATTCAATGTTGTAGTAATATTATCTTACCACAAAATGCATTAGGAAGATCATCAATAAGTTGAGGTTTCCATGTTTCACGAATTCTCCTGGGAATCATCATTGGATCATCTACCAACTCCTCGGTGAGATGGCCCTTTTCACGGTCCACAATGGTTATCTTATTTTCTTTAGCAACAATTTCTATCGCTAGCTGGGCTCTTACAACACTATACAGTCCCTAATTAAATAACAGATGGACAGTGGTCAACAGCGACTGTGTTGTAACACGAACATGTTCAAGGAAAGACAAGCAACGATCTGCTCTTTCCTCAATTGGTATTAGAGCCCGGTGCTCATTGTTTTGTGAAGTGTTATCTTACTTCTAAGCTAACAATCTTCATGGCTAGTAGTTCTATCACAATTTCTTAAGGACAAAGTGAATCAAGACCTCCCTACTTTGATGGGAAGGAATACAACACCTGGATGAACAAAATGAAAGCATATGTTAAAGCCAAAGATCCAACATACTGGGATATTGTCACTACAGGAGTCAAACCCAAACCACGATGAAGAGCTTGCTATCATGGTAAAGAAGTTAAAAAAAATGACTAAGAAGGGAAGAAAATTCAAAGGGAAAAAGCCATTCACGCACGTTAATAAAAAAGAAGACCTTCAGTGACAAAGAAGAAGGTAGAGACGTAGTTTGTTTTGAATGCAGAAAACGTGACCACATCAAGCCAAATTGCCCACTGTTAAAGAAAAAGAAAAGCAAGGCTAAGAAATCCCAAAAGGCGTTGAAAGAAGAGACTTGGAGTGATACCAAATGCAAAGAAAGTGATGAAGAAAATGCAAATGTGTGTCTAATGGCAGAATCAGACTCAGAGGAAGAAGGTGAGGTAAGTTGCCCTGAAATTTCAGAAGAATTATATGATTTTATTGATGAATTATGCTCGGATTATAAATTTGCTCTTAAGAAAATTTCGGAGTTGAAGAAAGAAAATATGAAGTTGAGGCAACAAAATTTTTCTAGTGAAGAAAAGATTGCGGTTTTGAATAAGGGAATTTTGGAAATCACAGAAAAACAAAATTTACTTGAAAAAGAAAATGATTCTTTCAAAGAGGAGATTTCAAAAGTTTTTCAAAAACTTTCTTTTGGTTCAAAAGCTTCAAAACACAACTTTTCTATGCAAGTTCCATATTTTAATAAATCTGGACTTGGTTTTGAAAAAGAAAATGTGATCAAAAATGATTTTCCAAAAGTCAATGAGAGATTAAGGCACGAGCCTTCAAACAATTTTTGTAAAAATCATATTCAAAAACGTTTCACAAAACTTGTTGGCCGAGACTTTTCTAAGTTTTCAAACTGTGGGGACTCAAATCATTTTAAGAATGATTGTCCAAAAGTTTGGAGACCAATGAAAGAGATTTTCTCTAGAATGGAAATGTGCTCTAACGTGAAAGGACCCAAATTCATTTGAGTACCAAAGAAAAAGTTAAGTTTGTTCTTTGCAGGGAATAAAAAAAAATGGTAAGAAAAGGTATGTTGTTATACTTTCAATTTATTTTTGGTACATACTTTAAATATTTATAAATTCCCTGTGTATTCAATCTTCTTTTTGCGTGGTCTATAATTTCAATTTAGTTGCGCTAAAAATATTTTTAAGAATTGTGTGATGCACTTTGTGTGTTATGAGATGGAGTTTGAATTAAAGTGATTGTTCAATATTGTAGATATAATTCGGTTGTTTAAGATATTATGCTCTCTGATCATGTCATGCTTTACAAAGTGGGATTCGTTTTTGTTTACAAGATATTATTTTATTCCTTCCTTGAATGGTCTGTAAAGTTGAGTGCAGAAGGAATCTTTGGTATATATGAAGATTTTTTTATTTTATTTCTAACAAAAGGAAAGGATCCAAATGCATGGATACCAAAAGGGAAATGAGATTTTTGTAGGAAACTCTTCAGAGAAAGTTTGATTACAAATCTACAATAATCATGGTGCATTCAGAGGAATATTTCAAGCCAAGATCGACGAGGATCATATTTTAATCAGTGGTATATTTCAAACATATACCTTGGGTAAGAGTATAAAAAATTTCGTGTCTATAATCTATTTTGCCTTACAAGTTTTTACATGAATTTATTATTCTTGAAAATTGCTTATGATTATGTATGATTTATATTGCCAACATTTCTTGTCATAAGCATAAGACATTGCACATATTCTTAACTTGGAATGTATAGTGCTTGGATTTGGTAGAAACATCCATGTTTCTTTTGCTAGAGCATTAATATTATATTATCATATGCATCTAAGATTTATGCTTAAGGAAAATATCTTGAAAAGAAATCTTTGCATAATTTTATATATTTGGATACACTTGCTATATTCTTAGAAGTAGATTTTTATTGGCAAGTTTGTTCCACAATCAAAGGAAGGTATGTACGTGGTATGCTCCTTATTTTTGCAAAGATTATTATCTCTTCTCCAAGAAATTGCAGGAGGCAAAAGACTCCTTCCATATGAAACTTGGAAAGTTTGATATGAAAATCGTGAAGATTTTGTTCTATTTTCGAAGGATCAAAGTTCTTATCTTTGTGCAAAATTCTCGCAATTATTGAAGGCATCTCAAAATATATTGAGCCTTTAATACATCAGATGAAAGGTTGAGTATCTTCGGATTGAAATATCCAATACTTCTATAAATGCTATACAATTTATTTATTCGAAAGCAAAGGCATGATATATTATATGGGATATTATATCTTTAACATCGAATTTGTGCAAAACGTTTATTGAGTTTATGCAGATTAAATTCAAGACAAGCTTAGTTGAAGAAGACAAATTTCTTTCTCGGATCTCATAAGCAATTGAATGATGCGGATGTTGACGCTACAAAGAAAATAAAGGAGGAACATTGAATTTGACTTGCACGAGCCGCGATAAAAGCTATTCGCAAAGTTGTCTTAGTGACAGGGGGAGAAAGAAAAGAAATGTTGAGCAAAATTGCAAAATTGCAAAAGAAAGAGGGAGAACCATAATCATCTCAAAGAAGCAACAATTGAGGGGGAGCATTGATCAAGCATGGGAAAATCATGATAAGGTTGAGCAAATGTCGATCTTAATCTTGATTTCTATTTCGACTATGGAAGAAAAGGTAAACATGTGTTAGAACTTTCTAAGTTCTACATGATCCAGTTAGTACATCGTCTATTTCAATTACTTTTTGTCATTAACAAATCTCTTTATATTATCGCTTTCTTATGACAAAAAGGAAATGAAATTTATTCGTGCTCCCTGATATATATTTGTTGATGATTGAACATGTGAGCTCTATTCATCTCAGAATGTAGGAGATGATGTTTCTAAACAATGCGTTTCATGCCTCATACATTTCTAAAGATATTATGTGAACATGTTCTGCATTGCATATTCTCTACATGATACCCTTTCCATTAGTATCGCTTTTTGATTATGACAAAAAGGGGGAGAGAATATGAATATGCATATATGTTGATTGATATTTATTTAATGCATAATATTGAGCTGTGAGTGTATTTTCAAATTTTATTATGCTCAATTTATTTGTTATCTCCTGACTTGCGTTATATCTTTGAATATATTTTAAAATATGGAGATTGCATTTTGTGCTTATTGTGCCCTCATCTAAACTCGTATTTTTGGAAAGATAAGCAAATTACTTTTACTTTTCACGTATACACAATTCAATATTTTTGAAACATGTTTACTCATCTGTATATTTAAAGATTGTTTTGTCATCATAAAAAAGTGGGAGATTGTTAGGGAAAATCCCTTATGATGTTTTGAAGATGACAAAATAATCAAATGCTACTAATGTGTTTATTGGTTGAATAGAACCAGATGAAAGATGCACAAGCCATTATGCATATGAGGTTATATATCAGATCATCTGAGGATGATATCAAAACGTCTAAAGGTTATATCAGAACATTTGAGGGTTATGTCAGAACGTCTGAAGGTTACGAGTATCAATGGTGAACAAGGCGTTGGGTATAAAGGTTTCTACAAGCTGGAGGGACATGAGTAGAAGGTGAACAAGCCTAGAATAGGGAATTCAGTAAAAGCTTAGAGAGACCTTGGATAGGTGAACAACGAGAAAGAATCGAAAGTGCCAATATGCTTGGAGGGACTAGAAAATGGAAGCTCAGATTTTGAAATCTGTTTCTAAGGAGTATGCTCAGACTCTGACGATAACATCTAAGAAGTCTGCTCAAACTCTGGCGATATTATATGAGGACCTCAAACTCAGAATACAACGGTCATATCTTTCGCAACGGCTAGTAATCTGACTTTGATTCCACAAATAGAAGATCTTTGATTGAAGATCAATTCTCTAGATGGTTTTGCAACGGTATTATCAACGCAAAACATCTTAGATTGATTAACAATCTCTTCGAAGACAAGATAAGCTTTCCAAACAAAGAACTCTACTTATGGAAACCTAAATTTAGATTGTATGGGCGACTGAATCCATGAAGATTCTGATTTTATGTCACTGAACGGCTACCTAATCTTCTTGATACAATCTCATCTAATGGGTTGATTAGAGAGTGATCCTCTAAGATTGTCCAACAGCTAGTTTGGATGTGGAGGAATATAAAAGGAGATCATGGTACTGAATAAAAAAGAGAGATCAAGAGTTTAAAAATTTCAAAGTTCATAGAGAGCTTCAGTCATACATACTTATCTCCTGTGAGCATTAAAGTTGTAATTTTTTAGAGGCTTAGAAAAGAGTGATTGTGTGAAATAGTGTGATTTATGATCAGAGAAGCATCACTCGATGTAACCTTTCATTGATTCATTATTGAAATCAAGCCAATAGGCTGTTAGCATGGAAAATGAACGTAGGCTTGACCTAAGCCGAACCACTATAATCGTCGTGTGCACAATTCTCTTTACTCTTGCTTACTTTGTCTCAGACTATTGCACACAAACACTATTCAAAGCTCAAACTTTGAGTTGTTCTTCATTATTTCTATCTTGATTAATTTAATTCCACATTTTATATCAAGATTGTTTAAATACACATATTCACCCCCTCTAGGTAATAGATCTAGCCTTCTCATATTGCATACAGCAAGTGAAACAACCGATTTACTTTATCTTTATTTTCAGCTTGAGATTTTCTCAAGAAAAGTTAAAAGTTTTCAAAACAATCTATTCACCCCCTCTAGGTTATAGTTTCTAGCAGGCTTTAATCAAAGCCTGGATGAGGTGAGAGGCAAAATCCTTGGTCGAATACCTCTACCATCCATTAGTGAGGTTTACTCTGAAGTTAGAAGGGAGGAATCTCAAAGACAAATCATGCTATGTGATTTAGAAACAAGTGTTGCCTCTATATCCGAAAATTCTGCACTTTTATCTTAGGGGTACGATTTTGAGGAAGATAGGAGGAAGAAACCATGGTGTGAACACTGCAAGAAACCGTGGCATACCAAGGAGACCTACTGGAAAATTCATGGGAAACCGCAAAATTGGATGAAAGAAGGTTGGAAGAAAAGGAGTAGTGGTAGTGGTCGCGCGTTCCAAGCAACAAATGAGGAAGAGTAAATCAAGTCAAATTTGGTTCCATTCACAAAGGAACAGTTAGAGTACCTGTACAAACTCCTTCAACCTCCACCACCTTAAATCCATCTTGTTCTTTAGCCCAAAAAGGTAATTATCCTTTTACTGCTTTACTCATAGAAAATCTACACCAAATTACTAAGTGGATTCTCGATTCAAGAGCAATCGATCATATGATAGGTTGATCAAAACTCTTTTCAACCTATATTTTGTGTGCAGGAAATAATAAAAAATCAAAATTGTAGATGGTTCTCTTTCAGCAATAGCTTATACATGATCCATCAAGCTCTCACATGCCTTCACACTTCATAATGTTCTTCATGTCCTAAAACTATCTTGTAACTTGCTGTCCATTATCAAAATAACCTCTGATCAAAAGTGTCGAGCTAATTTTTTCTCATCTCATTGTGAGTTTCAGGACTTGACCTTGGGGAGAATGATTGGCAATGCCAGAGAGAGTGGAGAACCCTATTTCTTTAAAGATGGAACAAGCTCAAGTAGACAAGTTCAAGATAGCTGTTCGTAAGGATGATGATATTATGTTATGGCATTATAGGCTAGGTCATTCGAATTTTCAATATTTAGAGTTCCCGTTCCCAAAGTTTTTTTGAATAAAAGTCCATCTTCATTTCAGTGTGAATTCCGTGAATTAGCCAAACACCATCGAACCAATTTTTCCTCACAAACCTACAAGCTGTCACAACCATTCTCCTTAATTCATAGTGATGTATAGGGCCCATATGGAATTCCTACACCTTCAAGAAAGAAATGATTTGTAACATTTATTGATGATCATACGAGGGTGAGTTGGGTATACTTGTTAAAAGAGCAATCGGAGGTGAATACTGTTTTTCAAAAATTTTACACCATGATACAAACACAATTTCAAGAGCAAATCTAGATTTTTAGGAGTAATAATGGGAAAGAATATTTCAATAAATTTTGGGACAGTTTTTCTTGGATAAGGGAATTATGCATCAAAGTTCTTGCCCTGCCACCCCTCAACAAAATGGGGTGGCAAAAAGGAAGAATAATTGCCTTTTAGAAGTAATTAGAGCTCTACTTTTCGCAACTAAAGTTCCCACATACCTTTGGGGTGAAACTCTTATTACATGCACGTATCTTATCAATAGGATGCCTTCCAGAGTGTTGAAGTTTCAAACACCTCTGAGAGTCGTTCAAAAGACCTACCCAGCCTCTAGACTTGCTTCAGCCTTACCCTTAAAATTTTTTGATTGCACCTCCTTTGTCCACATCCATGGCTGAAATTGAGGGGAACTTGATCCTAGAGCAAAACGATGTGTTTTTGTTGGTTATGCACCTAATCAAAAAGGGTATAAATGCTTTAACCCGATTTCCAAAAAAGTGTTGGTCATCGTGGGTGTCACTTTTTTTGAATTAACACCTTTTTTTGGAGTTCATCCTCAGGGTGGGAAAGAATATGTAGATTCACACAACACCTTCATAAAGTTTTTTCATCTTGCAGAACATGAAAATCCTCTTCATAAAAGTTCTATTCCCACAAACCTTAACTGATTTTGAACCAAGTTTTTTAAATAATGAAAATTCGAGTCCACCTATATTAGGATCTCATCCTACTTGTAAGCATAACAGGTGCGAAACTAGTGCCAAGAATATAGAGCTTCTTGTTAAGGCTAGATCTATCACCTAGAGGGGGTGAATAGGTGAATTTAAACGATCTTGATATAAAATGCAGAATTAAAAAAAATCAATATAGAATTTTATGCAAGACTAGACAAAGTTTGAACAGTGCTCGTGTGCAACAGTATGAGACGAGGTAAGCAAGAGTAAAGAGAATTGTGCACATGACAATTATAGTGGTTCGGCTTAGGTCAAGCCTACGTCCACTCTCCATGCTAACAACCTACTTGCTAGATTCCACTATATCAACTTCGAGAGTATAGTGATGATTACAATCTCACAATATCTCTTAGAGATTTACAGCATAAAGCTCAGAATAAGAACAAGTATATGAATCGGGGTTCTCTCAAACTTTGGAATTTTTTATTGTGTCCTTTCTTGTAGGTTTCTTGATCTCTTTTTATAGTCCTCTTGCCCACAACTACCCGTTGGATAGCTTTAGAGGATAATATTCAATTCTACCCGTTGGATATAAACTTCCCATAAGGAGATTAAAGGAGCCATTGATGATAAGATCAGAATCCTCCTATGATTTAGTTGCCCATACCACTGAATTTGAATTTCCATAAGTTGAAGTTTCCAGTTTAGAAAGTGCGACTTACTTCGTATAAAATTATGACCATTCTTATCATACTTTGCATTATAGCTGATGCAAAATTATATAGAGTAATGGTCTTCATCTTTGAATTATCTAAGAGTGGAATCCGAGCTAGATCACTAGCTGAGCATGGTGGATATTCCTGTGGTGATTAAGTTTTGAAAAGATTCCTTGCTAACAGATGATATCGCTTGACTATTTATAAGGTCTGAGACATGACTTCCTTGGTATACCGTCTGAGTCTGAGCCAAAGGACTTGGCAAAGTCTATTTCAATTCCTCTTCATGCTACGCCTTGGATTACCTCCTTATTACAAAGGTCCCATAAGGTTTCTCAGACGATGTACTCAAGCATATCATAATATGGAATTCCCATAAGCCTTTTCACTGGAAAATATCTTTAATTAGATTCAATAGAAATCATGGAGAGTTTTGTTATTTATCAAAATATATCAGGAGCTTTAATCAACAATCTCCCCCTTTTTTATGATGACAAAACTTCCAATTGCAATTCAAGTAATTGAGTAAATGATAAGAAATTTAAGTACAGAAGATGTTCTGAATAACAAAGTGCCATATTTGAATTTTATAAACGAATAAGGATAAGGATTGAAATTGTTTAACCAGTTGTGTCCTTGAATCTTGAATATCCATGCTTGCAATGGTCTATCTCCCCATGTACAAAAGAGAATATGCATACAAAGGTGTACATAATGTGTATGTATGTGTTAGTGCAATTGTGTTTTCTCCCCCTTTTTGTCATCAACAAATGATAGCAGTTTTTATTGATAATGAAAAAGGTCCAGCAACAAATCATGATCAATCAAGAAGAGACCAACTGAACAACAGCTATAGTAAAAACAGCAAACAAAACAGAATGTTTGAAAAGTTTTTAAGGAGTGGTCCAGCACAAGAAAAGCTTTTGGGAATAGGAATTTGCACTATATCAAAGTCGGTGACTTGATTTAGCTTGGTCTAAACAACATACTTCAGATCTTGCACAGATTGATTGAGGGCTTCAGCTTCTGATGCAGCCATTTGAGATTCCCCTTGAGTTTAGCTTTCAGATTTTTCAAACCATCCATGACAACCTTCAATCCTTCAGTCATCATTGTTTTCGTTTCTTTCAGGTCAGTTTGGACTTCATGTTTGAAAATCCCCATATCAAAGTTCATCTGAGCTTGCTTAATCATCAGCAATTCGACCAGCTCATGAAGGTCTTGAGATGTAGCAGGTTTGGGAGAACTTGTTTCTGAATCCTTGGTTGAATGATCTGACGCCTCCCCCTGAGTGGATTCATTCTGGTCTGCCTAAATCCCTTCATCCACCATTTCAGCAATAAGATGAGGAGCATTTTCTGCTTCAAATTTAGCAGCAGGAAGAGTGTCTTCTGGTTGTTTATTTGGATCAGACTTGATATCAACATCCATAAGAGATAGATGTGGTGTCTCACCAGGATTAGAGATGTTCACATTTGAAGCTTCTCTAGCAGCTTCAGGCTCAATATTTCTCTCTTCAAGAATCTGAGCAGGAGTTTCTTCTGCGATTTTAGATCCTACTCTAGAATGCTGAACAATTTCTGCAAGCAGCTAAGCTCTTTCCCTTATGTCTTCGGCAACCTTCTGCCTTCTCTCTTCTTCTTCTTTAATGAGAGCTTATTCTTTCATCCACACTTCTGCCTCAACAGAGGCTTTCTGGCTTTCTTCAGTTTGTAGACATGTTCGGAACTTCTTGGATTTTCGAATCCGGGAGGTTGTTCAACAAATACTTTTTCTTTGATGAATCCATTTAAGAAGGCACTCTTGACGTCCATCTGAAAAAGTTTAAAATCATGATGACAAGCATACGCGAGAAGTACCCTGATGGCTTCTAACCTCGCAACCGGGGCGTATGTTTCATCGTAGTCGATTCCTCTTCTTGAGAGTAGCCTTTTGCTACAAGCTTTGCCTTATTTCTGGTTACCTTTCCTTTGTCATCCAATTTGTTTCTGAAAACCCATTTGATTCCTATAACAGGATGGTCTTTGGGTATGGGTACAAGTTCCCATACTTCATTGATTTTGAATTGATGAAGTTCTTCTTGCATAACATTGATCCAACTTTCATCTGAGAGAGCTTCATTGATTCATTTTGGTTCAACTTCTGATAAGAGAGCAAGCGAACTTATGACTTCCTTCATTTTTGATCTAGTCTTGATGCCATCATCCAGATTTCCTAAAACAAGATTAGTGGGATGACTTGACTTGTGTTTCCAGTTCCTATTGAGTCTTCCACTTTGAGGTTCGCTTGGTTCAGAAGATTGATGATCATTTCCAGGGAAGTTTTGATCCTTGCTTGTGCTTTGGGAAGACTGAATCATTTTTGTGATCTTTTCAGAAAGGGTTGTAGGATCAGTCTCTATGATTTGACCATGATCATTTTCTTTGAGCAGATCAGCTGTTGAAGTAAATTCTGAATGACCGATGGGTTCAGACGATTCTTCAAACTTTACATTTATCAATTCCTCCACTATGCACGATCTTTTATTGAAGACTCCATATGCTTTGCTTGTTGTAAAGTATCCAAAAAATATGCCTTCATCTGATTTCTCATTAAACTTGGCAAAAAGATCATTAACATTTTTCAGAATAAAACACTTGTATCCAAAAACTCGAAAATAAGAGATGTTTGGTTTTCTATTTTTGAAAAGTTCATAAGGGATTTTCTCTAAAATTGGACTGAGAAAAACATGATTAATGATGTAGCATGTAGTAGACACAACTTCTGACCAAAAATGAGATGCAATTTTACTTTCAATCAAAAGAGTTCTTGCCATTTCTTAAAGAGAGCAGTTTTTCCTTTCAACAACTCTGTTTTTCTTAAGAGTGTAAGGAGAAGAAAATTTGTGTTGAATTCCATTTTCGTCACAAAAATCTGAAAACTTTTGATTTTCAAATTCTCCCCCATGATCAGTTTTGAAACTAGAAATTGCATAGCCTTTCTCATTTTGAATTTTCTTTGCAAATATAGAGAAAAGAGAATATGCATCACTTTTATGAGCAAGAAAGAAAACTAATGTAAATCTTGTATAATCATCTACTATAACTAGGCAATATTTCTTACCTCTGAAGCTTGCACTTTTTGTCGGTCCAAAAATATCCATATGGAGTAGCTATAAGGCACGATTTGTGTTAACTTGGTTTATGGATTTGAAAAGGCTTCTTACATGCTTACCTAAGGTGCATGCAAGACATAGTTCAGACTTTTCAAAATTCATTTCTAGTAGGCCTTAAACGAGATTCTTGGACGAGAGCTTTGATATTTGCTTAAAGCTTATATGATTAAGTTTTCTATGCCACAGTTCATACTCTTCTTTAATGGATAAGAAGCAGTGAAGGCTTTCAGACTTTACATCAAGAAGATAGATATTGCCATGCCTCTTGCCTGAGAAGGATTGCTTGTTGTCTTGACTAGTTCCAGAACATTTGTTTACTTGGAAGCAGATCTTATAACCAGCATCACATAGTTGACTTATGCTGATTAGATTATAATTTAATCCCTTAACCAGCGAGACATCGTTGATAGTTAGGTTTCCTATCTTTACGGTTCCTTTGCCGATGATCTTTCCTTTGTTGTTTCCACCAAAGGATACATTGCTGCCATCAACTTTGAATAGCTGTGAGAATTTCCTTGGATCTCCAGTCATGTGTCTAGAGCATCCACTATCCAAGTACCATTTGTTTTTCTTCTTTCCTAGTACCTGGATGATTCAGAAGAATTCAAGTTTTCTTTGGTACCCAGATCTTTTTGGGTCCTTTGGGATTAGAAGATTGCTCCATTTTCAGAATATCTCTCTGAATTGGTCTCCAAACTTTAGGACATTCATTTTTGAAATTGCCAAAATTCTAGCAGTTTGAACACTTTAGAAATTCCATACCAACAGGTTTCACAAATTGATTTTGGAAATGATTTTGACAAGCAAGCTCGGACAGCCTTCGTCTGAGCCTTTCTTTTGTTTTAGAAAATGTATTTTTCAAATTACTTTCCTTTTCTAATTCGAGATCAGACTTGTTGAAATGTTGGACTTGAATGGAAAAAATATTATTTAAATTCTTTGATCCAGTGGAAAAATTTTTTGAAATATCAGAAATTTCCTTTTTCAAAATTTCATTTTCTTTGGAAAGAAGATCTCGATTTTCCTTTATTTGGAAAAATTCATTTTTCAGAAAATTTATTTTGTCTTGTTTGGAAAGATCCTGTTGTTTGAGTTTGCAACTTCCTTTTTCAATTCAGAGATTTTGTTGAGAGCAATCTTGTGATCAGCACATAACTCATCAATGAATTTAGTTTCATTAGGTAATTCAGGATGTCTTACCTCAACTTGCTCTGCAAGATCTGAGTCTGAGTCTGAGTGAGCCATCAAACAGATATTTGCATACTCTTCATCACTTTCTTCACACTCAGTGTCACTCCAGGTTTTTGCTTTCAGAGCTTTCTTTGACTTATCGTATCTTGCTTTATTCTTTTGAAGCAGAGGATAATTTGGTTTGATGTGTCCTCTTTTCTTGCAATGAAAGCATACATGATCTTTGCTATCATCTCTGTTTTCTAAAAATCTTCTTTTCTAATACTGATTGATGGAATTTTTGGATTTGAAATATCTTCTCTTTCTGGCCATCTTTATGAACTTTTTGACCATAAGCGCTAAATCCTCATCATCTTCTTCATTCTCTAAATCTGAATCATCTGAAACAATGTTAGATTTCAAGGCAATTGATTTCTTACCTTTGTCTTCATTTTCTTCGTTTTGTCATTCTGCCTCATATGATGTGAGTGTTCCAATGAGCTCTTCCATAGAAAGTGGTGAGATCCTCTGAGTTTCTCGGATGGAAGTCTTGATGTTATTCCACTCTTTTGTGAGAGCTCGTAAGAGTTTATTTACTCTCATTGGTTCAGTGATAGGATTTTCATGATATTCAAGACCATTTACTATATTGGTGAATCTGTCATTCATCTCTTTTGTTGTCTTACAGGAAGCAATACGATTGTACTCAAAAGGAGATCAAGCATAATAGAAAGCATAAATGATTTTAGCATCAATGGCTTCTCTTTTGGCGATGTTGACTTCTGTTAGACGGGATAGATCTTTGCCATCTTTGTCTTTCATTGGTCTTGGATTGATACCATCAGTGACAATGCCCCACTATGTGTTGTCTTTACATTTGACATAGGCCTTTATCTTATTGCTCCAGGTGTCATAATCTTTTCCTTCAAAGAGAGGCGGTCTTGATTCGCTTTGTCCCTCATTCAGACATGTCAAAGAACTGCTAGCCATAATAGATCTTTAAGTCGGAAATAATATAACACTTCAAATAAAATGAGCACCGAAGTTCTGATACCAATTGTTAAGGCTAGATTTATCACCTAGAGAGGGGTGAATTGGTGAATTTAAACGATCTTGATATAAAATGTGAAATTAAAAAAATCAAGATAGAATTTTATGCAAGACTAGACAAAGTCTGAATAGTGCTTGTGTGCAACAGTCTGAGACGAGGTAAGAAAGAGTAAAGAGAATTGTGCACACGACAATTATAGTGGTTCGGCTTAGGTTAAGCCTACGTCCACTATCCACGCTAACAGCCTACTGGCTGGATTCCACTATATCAACTTTGATAGTACGGTGATGATTACAATCTCATAATGTCTCTAAGAGGTTTACAGTATAAAGCTCAGAATAAGAGCAAGTATATGAATCAAGATTCTCTCAGACTTTGGAATTTTTGATTCTATGTCCCTTCTCGTAGGTCTCTTGATCTCCTTTTATAGTCCTCTAGCCTGCAACTAACCATTGGACAACTTCAGAGAATAATATCCAATTCTACCCATTGGATATAAACTTCCCATAAAGAGATTAAAGGAGCCGTTGATAATAAGATCAGAATCCTCCTATGATTTAGTTGCCCATACCACTAAATCTGAGTTTCCATAAGTTGGAGTTCCCAGTTTAGAAAGTGTGACTTACTTCGTATAAAATTATGACCGTTCTTATCATACTTTGCATTATAGCCGATGCAAAATTATATAAAGTAATGGTCTTCATTTACGAATTATCTAATAGTGGAGTCCGAGCTAGATCACTAGTTGAGCATGATGGATATTCTTGTGGTGATTAAGTTCTGAGAAGATTCCTTGCTAACAGATGATATTGCTTGACTATCTGTAAGGTCTGAGACATGACTTCCTTGGCATACCGTCTGAGTCTGAGCCAAAGGACTTGGCAAAGTCTATTTCAGTTCCTCTTCATGCTACGCCTTGGATTACCTCCCTATTACAAAGGTCCCATAAGGTTTCTCAGATGATGTACTCAAGCATATCATAATATGGAATTCCCATAAGCCTTTTCACTGGAAAATATCTTTAATTAGATTCAATGGAAATCATGGAGAGTTTTGTTATTCATCAAAATATATCAGGAGCCTTAATCAACACTTCCGTCCTATTCTCAAGTCTACACAAGAAGAAACGAAACTCAAAGAAATGAGTCTCCTGCTCTCTTAAGGTGCCATTAGTCCAAACCAAGGCATGACCAGAACTCCATACAATCATTAGGTAATATTCCAATCCAATCTATCCAACCTGATCTTAGTAAAAAAAAAAATGAGTCTACTGATGAGCTTGACATACCTATTGCTATCCAAAAAAGAGTTAGGTCTTGTACCAAACATCCTATGTCTCATTATGTGTCTTACAAGAATCTCTCACCCAATTTCTATGCCTTTACTTCAACCTTGTATTGTGTGGAGATTCCAAAAACTGTGCAAGATGCCCTACAGGTTCTTGAGTGGAAGGAAGCAATTTTTGAGAAGATGAAAGCTCTTGAAAAAAATGGAACGTGAGATGTGGTGGATTCACCCAAAGGAGAGACCACGATTGGATGCAAGTGGGTATTTATAACCAAGCATAGATATGATGGATCCCTTGAAATGTATAAAGCTCGGTTGGTTGCCAAAGGATTCACCCAGACCTATGGGATCGATTACTTTGAGACCTTCGGTCCAATTGCAAAATTAAACACTATAAGAGTGCTCCTATCACTTGCAGCCAACCTTGACTGGCCTCTGCAACAACTAGATGTGAAGAATGCATTTCTGAATGGAGATTTGGAGGAAGAAGTTTACATGGATTTCCCTGCGGGCTTTGATAGAAGGTTTGGATCAAATGTATGTAAATTGAAGAAGTCACTATATGGACTGAATAAGTCACCGAGGGCCTGGTTTGAGAAGGTCACTCAAATCTGTGAAGAAACAAGGATATGTTCAAGGACAAGCTGATCATACCATGTTTGTAAAGCATTCCTATGATCGGAAGGTTGCAATTCTGATAGTGTATATGGATGACATCATTCTCATTGGAAATGATATTGCCAAGATGAACAGGTTGAAAAAATGTCTTGCTTCTGAGTTTGAGATCCAGGATTTGGGGACTCTAAGATACTTCAATCGTAGTCTCACAAAGGAAGTATGTCCTAGATCTTTTAAAGGAGACCGGAATGAGTGGTTGTAGACTGACAGAAACTCCGATAAACCCCAATCAGAAACTTGGAGATGACAAAGATGGGGTTCCTGTTGATACATCAAGATACCAGAAGGTGGTAGGGAAATTGATCTATTTGTCGCATACTCGGCTAGATATTGCCTTCGCTGTAAGTTTGGTAAGCCAATTTATGCACTCTCCATATGAAAAACACCTTGAGGCTATGTATAGGATCCTGAGATACCTAAAGAGCACACCTGAAAAAGGTCTACTATTCAAAAGTCTACTCCACAGGAGATTGAAGCACACACGAATGCAGACTAGGTAGGGTCAATTATAGACAGAATGTCAACTTTAAGATATTGTACCTATGTATGGGCGAACTTGGTTACTTGGCTAAGTAAGAAGCATAACGTAGTAGCATGAAGCAGTGCAGAAGCGGAATACTGAGTAATAGCCCATGGGATCTGTGAGATGTTGTGGCTAACACGAATACTAGAAGAACTTCAAGTACCGGTGAAAATGCCTATGAAGCTATACTGCGACAACAAGGCTACAATCAACATTGCACATATTCCAGTTCAGCAAGATAGAACTAAGCATGTTGAGATCGATAGACACTTTATCAAGGAGAATATTGATGTAGGAGCTATTTGCATGCCATTTGTGCCAACAACATAAGTAGTTGACATTCTTACAAAGGGACTGTTCGGACCTAACTTCGAGTCTCTCATTAGCAAGTTGGGCATGATAGATATTTATGCTCCAACTTGAGAGAGGGTGTGGAAGGATTAGGAGAAAATCTCATAAATCTTGGAATAGGATTAGGATAAAATCTCAAGATAGGAAATCTATTTGTTTCCATTTATTCTATTTCCTTTTAATTGTAAATCCTCATAATTAGGAAGTGGATCATTAGAATTAGGAAGTAGGAAATCTGTTCTTGATTCTACTCCTATTTTCTTGCTATTTTCTAACTGTCCTAGGCCCTACTTATATGTTATGTTCTTTGTAAGTATGATATGAAATTAGAAATAGAAGAAACTATTTTTCTTCTTTGAAATCCCCAAAGAGGAATATGATTTCCTTTTTTAGAAGCTTCCTTAAACTTCACCAAATCATCAGCTAGAAAATCCAACCATGAGAAAAGTTTTTAGACAGATGTCAATCAAACTCTTCCGTATTAGGACTCGGAAGATTACAAAAATTCAAAAAGCAAGTATTAAATCTAGTCCGCTTATTATATGTAGTTTTGAACATTTACTTGTAACCTAATCAAGACAGCTACAACATCACAAAAGACGAATCAATAAAAGAGCTAGCATTGTCTAAGTTCGTAGCAAATGAATGTTCACCGAATGTGGATAATCACATCCATTTAGCGGAACGCATCAATCCGGTATATCATTCCTCCATTATAGAATCAACTCACCGCTTAGTCCTAATTAGAACAATTGTTTTAATAAGGATTTCCTTCCCCGCCTTTGTCATAAGATTTTCCTTCCACCTCTCTAGTTTCATATTTACCCTTACAAGGACCCAAGCAACCATCTCCTTCTTCGACTGTCCCCAATCCGACGGAATGCCAAGATATTTCCCTATTTTTTCAATATTCGACACTCTTAATTCAACAACCATATTCCCCCTCAACTGTAGAGGGCAGCTACTACTGAAGAATATTCCAGACTTGTTTAAATTGATGGCCTGATCTGATGCGAAGCAGTATTGGTTCATAATGTTTGCCAAATTTTGACACTCCTTAATAGTCCCATCGAGGAAAAAAATCGCATCATCGGTGAATAGTAAATGGGATGGCGTTGGGCAAAATCTATTCAATTTGATGCCTTTCACACTTCCCTCCCCTAGCACTTTATGTATGAGTGATGAAAGCACGTTAGCCATGATTATAAAAAGATAAGGAGAGAGAGGATCTTCTTGCCTGATACCTCGTGTAGGCTTGAACTCTTGAAGAGGTTCCCTGTTCACTTTGACACTAAATGTGACAGTGGATATGCATAGTTTCACCAAGAAGACCTAGCGATCACTAAAGCCCATGCTTGCCATACATGCACCCAAAAAGTCCCATTCCACTCGGTCGTAGGCTTTTTGCATATCGAGTTTAAGTATTGCCTGGAACTTCCTCTTTCTTTTTCTTATTCTGAGCTAATGCAATACTTCTTGGACAATCAGGATATTATCTTGTATTTGTCATCCACTAATAAATGCGCTTTGCTCTGTAGCAATTATCCCAGGGAGCCAGGGTTTCAATCGGTTAGCCATGACTTTGGATATGATATTGTAACTAAAATTACACAGACTGATGGACCTGTATTGTGCAATAGATTCTAGATTTGCCACTTTAGGAATAAGAACAATATGTGTTCTGTTAAGAGAGGGGCCTAGGATACCTAAGATGAAGAAATTGTTGACCATATGATGCACTTCATGCTGAATTACCTCCCAATGATGCTGATAAAACTGTCCATTCATTCCATCCGGGCCTGGTGCCTTAGTAGCACCTATTTGGAACACCGCAGTTTCACTTCTTCTAATGTCACTGGCCCCATCAAAGCTTCATTCATTTCATCTCCAACTATGCAAGGGCATTGATCCAACACTGGCTAAAAGTTTCTGGAATCAACTGTATCGTAAAGAGACTGGTAAAAAGTACCAATGTGTTGTCTAATAAGCGTAGGATCCTTGGACCAATTCTGGTCGTCTAATTTCAGCATGGAAATTTTGTTTCGTTGCCTTCTTTGTACTGTAGTAGTGTGAAAGTACTTCGTGCTTCTGTCTCCCCATTTTAACCATCCTATCCGAGATCTCATACCCCAATACATCTCTTCCTATCTCCATAATTTCTCAATTTGCATGGTAATTCGCTGGGCTTCTTCCTTTCTTGATTCACCATCTATCATGTTTGTTAACTTGATGAGTTTTCTTTTTAGTTCCTCAATCTGTCGAAAAGCATTGGAGAATTTATTACTGCTCCATCTTGCTAAGGCAGCAGCTACCTTGTTTAGTTTACACGCTAGATTCAACTGGGAGTTGTTCTGATCATTCCATACGTTCTTGACAATTCCATGGCATTCAGCATCATCTAACCAGCTTCAAACTGAAACTCCTTTTTCCTTTTAGGTAGCTGAGAGAATAAAGAGAGTAATAATGGACTATGGTCGGAACCAATAGCCGGTAAAGCGAAAGTTTCTGCGTTTAGGAACGTCACCCGCCCTTCTATGTTATAAAGAACTCAATCCAGCCGCTTTTTCACCAAAGCTTCCCCTTCCCTATTATTGGCCCAAGTAAAGGAGCACCCCTTGCTCTCAACATCCATAAGCGAACACTCATTTAGAAAGTCCCGGACGGTTGCTACTCGATAATAATCAGTTTCCCTTTTACCATACTTCTCTCAATGATATAAAATTTCATTAAAATCTCCAACACAAATCCAGGGGAGAGAATTGAGAGAATGAATATAACGAATTAGTTGCCATAGAACTAGTCTCTCCTGAAAGTTCATAGGAGCATGTAGGAAGGAAATCCTCATCAATATGCCACTATTTAGGTCCCTGCATATAACATCAATCAGCTCCCTCGAACTAAATTCCACCATTATCGGCACATCATTGTTCCACATTAGTGCTAATCCTCCAACAATGCCAACTAGGTTAACCACCATCAGGTTCTGAAAAATGAAGGCACCTCCTCACCCTTTCCACTATTGGTTCTTTATTTTTGGTTTCCATCAAAAACACTAAGTTGGGCTTCTCTTGAGTCACTAAGGCTATAAGGTGCTGGAGTGTTAGGGGAGTGCCCAAGCCTTGACAATTCCAGCTTAAAAACTTCATATATCACTCGGTGGCTTATTATGGCTAGCCACCAAAGCCCATTTGAACAACCCTCCTATTTTTGACATAGATTAGCCATACGAATATCCGATTCATTCTCACTAACTATCCTTACATGTATTGTGCAGGATACCTACACCAGCAGCAGTAACTACTCTAACCAAACAAAGCTTCGATTGGGAGACTGGAATGAAAGAGAGCCTAAGACCTACTTAGATAAAGCAGGATTACCATCCAACTAACCCGATAAAATATGCAATGTGGAACAACCACAGACCAATCTATGATGGGCAAGTAGGACAGTCATGAAGTGGAACCATGGGTATGGGCTATAACTGAGACAAAGAGATGAGGGATAATCATCCACAGCAGTGCATCATGGGGGACAATAGAAAAAGGAGAAGATGCTAGAGGTAGGAAAAATAGTGTGAAAAAATGTAACGGAACAGTATATGGGTTTGAAATGGGATTTAGGATTTGAGTGGATAGTTAATAGGTGTGAACGAGTATAATGGGTAGATCTGGACAGGTGAGAGGCGACTTAGGGAGTGAATGGTAACCATTCTACTCCAGAAATCAACTTCTGGCTAGAAGTTGATTTTTCTACTTCTACTCCATAAGTTGATTTCTGGAGTAGAAATGCGTTTGGTAAAACAAGAGAAAATTTTTACTTCTGGAAGAGAAATAATAATATTTTAATATTTTTTAATATTTTGTAATTAATTTTTATTTTATTTTTATTTCCTTCCTTTTTGCATCCTACACAACAAGAAAAAAAAATAAAAAAAATAATTAGAAAAAATTTAAATATTTAAAATATTATTATTTTGACCGGTCGGTGAGGGCTTCACGGCCCTCGCCCTCACCGGCCACACTTCTAAGCAAGAAGGAAAAAATAAAAATAAAATAATTAAAATTTAAAAAATATTATAATATTATTATTTTGGCCGGCCGGCGAGGGCTTTGCGGCCCTCGCCCTCGCCGGCCACACTTCTAAGCAAGAAGGAAAAAAAAATTTTAAAATAAATAATTATAATTATTATAATTTAAAAATTATTATAATATTATTATTTTGGCCAGCCGGTGAGGGCTTCGTGGCCCTCGCCAGCCACACTTCTTGGCAATAAGGAAAAAATAATAAAATAATAAAATTTTCGAAAATATTAAAATAATATTTTGGTCGACAGGCGTGCCTCGTCATGTCAGCACCGGTTGACCAAATAGATTGAATTGGTACAAATGCAAAAGGTTTGAGCGGTCTAGAAAAGAAGCCAGAAGTCATTCTTTCTCCAAAGAAGTAAAAAAAATTACTTCTCTTTTTGGCTTCAAAACTCAATCTAGAGTAAAAAACTCATTCTAGAACAAAAAAAAGAAGTAGTTTTAACAAATGCGTTTCTACTCCAGAAGTGAAAAAGTATTCCAGAAGTAGAAAAGTGAAAATGCGTTAACAAACGCATTTCTACTCCAGAATAGTTACCATGCACCCCCTTAATACTAGTTGCTTCCACTGCAAAATGGCCAATGAGAAAACCTGTAATGCTCATGACGGAGTGAAGGTGAGGAAGTGGGCAAGTGGCAGGGTGAAAACCAGTTGGGCTTAGGGATTTCTATGGGTGGGGAATGGACGGGGAGAGGTAAAAGAAATTTAGGGTTCCGGAATGGCTGTAGAGTAATGGAAAAGGGATTTAGGGTTTAAGGTTGGGTAGAGTTTTGGGAAAACTATCATCATGGGGATAGAGAGGAGCTCTCACAAGAAGAGAGATTGGAATCGATTGGCTAATTTGATTGTAAGTTCAATAATCCCACTTTTGGACACATTTAACTCCTATTTGAAAAGCCATGCTTGTATCCCACGAAGAAATGAAAAACATGACAAAGCATGAATATGGTTCCTTTCGGGCCCAGAAAGATTGATATGAATGTAAATCCACGTCGCACTCATATGACCACCCATGATATGCATTTAATCCTTTTTTTTATACAAAAGGAGTTTGATATCTATGTGACATGATGACGTGACGTGTCAAGATTATTTGATATTTTCGTTTCGATGGGAACCACGAGTTCCATAAGTATAATAGGTTTGAGTTGGCTCACAGTCCCTGCTAAGTCTGCTCAATTTCAACAGCCAATTTTGGAAATAGTTCAATTCTGGCCTCTTCACTTCCTACACCACAAAGTTGTTAAAGCTGAAGAGGGAGAATCTGGAGAACACCTATTCAGTATTCACCATTACTAGATTACCCCGTTGCTCTCCAACATCTAGTATGTACAAAAAAATTGTAATGTAAAAGACACAAGTTTAGTTATGGTTTCGGGCACTTACCGAGAAAGTTACTAACTCGATAATAGAATTACTATCACCAAATTCTATGTGTTTTTGGGCACATGAAGGGATTTGATCCTCTCATTTCTTTCTGCATACACATCTAGTGAAGTATCAAAACAATTTGACATGTAGCAATTCGTGACCATAGCTACTCTCCATGTATGAATGTCCAGTACAGAGAGAGACAAACAGAGACAGAAGAGGACTGCAAATCCTCCGGCCTCACATCCCACCTTCTCTTGCGCTGGCCACGCGGCATCTGCTTCTCCATCCTGCTGACGAATTTAGTTTAAGTATTCTCGCAGCAAGGGCGGTGTTGGTTGCACAATCTCCGCCTCTTATTCGTCGCCAATCCAACCGTGGTAGCGTCTGCGGTTCCTTAGGTGAACACCGTTTGCCACAAGCTGAGGTGCAGAGCCATTTGGAGGCAAGAGTCGCAGAGCAGATTGAAGGATATCCTCAGCGCCAAAGCTCTCTCTCTCTCTTGCGTGTTAAAGCAGAAGCCTGTCTCCCTCCAACAAAGTCATGATGGTGCCTGACATCTTTGCAGCCTCTTCTGTATCCTTTAGATCCTGGAGGACAATCTAGCATTGTTGAAAGGGAATTATAACTATATTAGAAGTGTAAAATTTAACATCAACAGCTAAAAAATTACGTCAAACATCATTCCTGAGTTGCTGAAAGACACTATCAACAGTTACGGCAATGTTAGGAGTATTAAAGTTTACATGTTTTGCTCTCGACACAGGACACAAGTAGGCACACTGATGTCAGCTTGTAAACCCAATCCTGCAGCGTCTTTTGTTTGCAATTACCGATTGTCCAACCTTCCTCGTAATTCCATGTTTCAACAACTCGATGAACATTGAAAGATTTGGTCCAACCCATCTCAATCATCTCCACAGAGAGTACAATTGGCGCATACATAAGGAAGCTGTCTTACTAATCAATCCTTTAGTTGAAGGACGATTGGGAACTTGTAGCCAAGCAATAAAAAAATTCAACCAAATTAGCTTCTGCCAAAGTACTCTTTGATGACTGCCTCCAAAGCACTACTAATTAAGAATTTAGCATTAGAAACATAGCTGATTTATATATATATATATATATTTGCAATAGAATTGACTATGTGTAGTAGTTATGAAGTGGAATAAAAACTTTCGACCAAAAAAAGTGGAATAAAATTTGAATATATTATGACTTATATACATATAATAAAATTGATCGGTGTGCACACGACGCAATAGCATGAATTAAGAGAGAAATATTTTAAAACGTCTCACTGTATCTTAATTCATATGTACATGATAAAATTTATTCGTCTATGCATGACACAATAGACTCCATTATTATATTAACAGAATTAGAATTTTTAAAAATTCAATATGGGTTATTGACAAACATTAAAAATAAATAAAGATGAAACCCATGCAGAGTATAGACAAGAATACTAGTTAAATGGTATAAGACAAGTTTAAAATGTTATATTTTTACTCAAGTGTAGGTTTATTTGTTTTTTTAATGCTGGCCGAGTTTTCTCGCACGTGTTGGCCTGTTCCACACGTCGGTTTCAAGTCCATTTCTGCTGCCGGTCCAATTAAAGTGCGAATAAATGTTTATGCATTCTAAAAATTAAAATATATGAAAATGATTTTATATTTATATATTTAGGGGCTGAGGTCAGTCCCTAATTTTTTTATGCAACTAATTATTAAATGAATAGTCGGACTTTATGTCACGCCCCAAACCCTTGAGCACGCGACCATCCCTGTTTCTTGTCCAATGGTCAATAAGATTCGACGTCCCAGGGCGCGTCGACGGACCATTTATTTTTATCTTTCAATTAGCGCAAGCGGAAACATCAATAACCCCTAACAGTGGGGATAGCAGGAAAAACAACATCACTAACAACAGAACCAACAGCAATACCAAAACACGCCTTTTTATTTAACAACATGGTAACCCTAGGAAGTCTATAATTACAAGCCCTTTCG